>JAOPHQ010003789.1:0-65000 GCA_030340625.1 Merluccius polli
TAAGACTTTATCGTCTGTATCTGGAATTAAGAACATTGTCTTAAGAAAAAGAGGCGAGTAACCTTGGAAACGCTCCGGATGGGAGAAAGGTTGCTGCGCTCTTCTCAGCTATGCCAGGTCACACTGTACTCTGCTATACACACACATTAATTAAATATCAGTGTCCCAATTACTTCCTGACTGTCTTGAAATAAGTTCAATTACTAACTATTGTGAGCGGTCCGGGGGATTCTCCCCTGGAAGAAGTTTTAGTTAATATTGTTGTGTAAAAGCACCATTTTAACACACTAAGTCTTAGATGGGCGTATTCCCTTTCAAATTATAATACTATATGCTATTATTCATATTTAGCATTTTATAAAAACTTTTTATTCAATGTTTTACATTTCTATACTGTAATATTATATGTAACATTTTTAAAGGTGCAGTGTGTGGAATCTAGTGGCAGAAATGGAATATAATGTCGACTCCCTGCAAGCTCTTCATACTGATGTTACACATGTATGTTGTTAGTATGTTGTTCTAGTGTGGTTCTGGTTTGGGGCACCGTGGGGGAAAAGCTGGAAGAGGACCGTCGTCTGAACACCGCAGAAGACGCCAGCGGAGAGAAGTCCACCCAGCTTGGGGGGCGGTGCCGGCTTAGACCGCCGAGGACGAGGTAGGCCGCCTGATTGCTGGCGGCGCCGGTTTACATCGCCAAAAGTTCATGGTTAACCCGCCGGCCCTAGCGGTCGCCACCCCCTGCGTCCCCGCTTTACCGGCCCCTCGGGGATGGGCCTCCAGATTCCTACCTTGTCCAGGTCCAGATGGCGGCCGACTCAGCGGTTGGACAGAAGGTGAGACGGCTGTCCACCTTGCGCTGGCATCAGAGGGGCTGGCTCTCCAAACGCCGGCCTGTCTACCAGGATGAAGCGCGCAGTCAGCATGGAGTGATGCGTCTATTGGCAGCTGAATGATGTCACTCGCAAAAACTCCTTCCCCCCCGCTGCCCCGCATTGATGATGCACTCAACCGTATCGCATCGTTGGTTCAGCTCGCTCGACCTCCGCAGCGGGTCCTGGCAGGTTGAACTATCCCCTGCTTTCTCCATTGGCCAGGGGCTGTGGTGGTTCCGGGTCATGCCGTTTGGACTTTGCAATGGTCCGGCCACATTTGAGTGGCTGAGGGAGAGGGTCCTGAACCAGGTTCCTTGAGATCGCTGTGTGGTCTAGCTGGACGATTGCCCACCCTGCAGATTTTGATGGGGCACTGGCCAGCCTCCTGGAGGTATTCGAGGCCATTCCTCGGGGGGGGGGGGCAGTGACGCGGGCCAGGGTGCGGTGTTGTGTCCCAGGAGGGTGAGCACAGAGAACAGAACTATTGCATGACCCGCCTGTATGGCCAGCTGTTCTTGCTCCGGACCAAACACGCATCCCTGGCATGGCTACTCAGCTTCTGGGAACCTGAAGGAAAAGCTCGCCTGCTGGTTGGAGACGCTGCAGGGGTATGCAGACGCCCGGTCCCGGTGACCTGACGACCCTGCGAGGCACTAGAGGAACGGGAAGGGGAACCCGGTTCTCCAGGGCGACGATGTCATGGAGCTTACAGGCCACTGTAGCTTCAGTACCTACTGGTACCTTACAGGCCACTGTAGCTTCAGTACCTACTGGTACCTTACAGACCACCTTCAGTACCTACTGGTACCTTACAGGCCACCGTAGCTTCAGTACCTACTGGTACCTTACAGGCCACCTTCAGTACCTACTGGTACCTTACAGACCACCTTCAGTACCTACTGGTACCTTACAGACTACCGTAGCTTCAGTACCTACTGGTACCTTACAGGCCACCGTAGATTCAGTACCTACTGAAGTTGCCCACACTCAGGCCACTGAAGCAGGCCAGGTCAATAGTTCAATCTCGGTGGAAAAAAGAGGAAGGGTGGAGCAGAGAGCGAGAGAAAAGGAGAAATTGAATGAATTAGTGAAATGAATTCTACACACCAGCAGCTGTCAACCCTCCTGATCCTGAGCAGTACCTCCACCTCCAAGTTGTTGTATGTTCATTTGTTTTTTTTGCATCTCACAGACTTACACTAGTTTGACAGCCTGCACCCACCACTGATGAACTGTTGCCCACACCTCATTTTGAAAGTAGCCTACATTAGTTATTTAGTTATTTATTATTTAATACATATTGGCTGAACGTTAGTTTAGTCTAGCTTGTGTTATCTCCCGCATTAATGATATGGAGCTTCCTCTCTGCTCCACCCTTCCTCTTTTTTCCAGATTGAGCTATTGGCCTGGCCTGCTTCTAAGTTCAGTGGCCTGAGTGTGGGCAACTTCAGAAGGTCCTGAAGCTTGGTTTGATTTGAGGTTCATAGTACTAAGAAGTTCCTGGAGGGGCCCCGCTGGAAAGGGCTGAATGGTTTCCCCGGTCCGGCCATTATGTCGCTCGCCTTGTGTCACCAAGACCAAAATAAAGTCGTTGCTCACCTGCACAGTGAGGTGGAGTAGCTGCTCTGCCTGTCATGAAGGAGGAAGGTCACAAACAAACCGTGAACGCATTCCTGTGGCCATTTCCACATGATATTTATATAATATAGCGAAGTGTGACCCCTGGTGGATGGAAAGCACACTTTTATATATTGTACACGATAATGGTTGTCACTTGTGGTTAAAGCATCAATACATTTTTATAGTGCATTATTTTTCTACGTCATGGATCTTGATTTTTAATTTCATAAAATAATGAAGGAAATCACCAGTTCATCGTGGTAGTCCCTTTAACTCTAATAACTAATGTTAACTAATGTATTATATATAATATACTATGCATTAACCAAAGAGGGTGAACCCCTTCTGGAACAAGTTAATTTAATTTAATAACAAGTTATTATAATATGTCAATATAATAAGCTGATGATATGTTGATGTAAAGCGTGTTCCACTGATCTGACCATAAAGACGGGCTCGTCCGGGATTTGAACCCGGGACCTCTCGCACCCTAAGCGAGAATCATACCCCTAGACCAACGAGCCGAGTGGGACGGGGAGGTGACAATGTAAGGTCCGTATCACACACAGGGAGTGTGTAACTAACTTATAAATAACTTTAACTTATACATAAGTATAACTAAGTGTTATAAATAACAATAACTAACTTATAAATAACTATAATTAACTGTTATAAATAACTATAACTAAGTGTTATAAATAATGCTATTATATGTTACCATCACGTCATGCTATTTGTTGGAGCCAATTTTTTGTGTTGAATTATTTTATAGTTTAGATGATTTATTTAGTATGAGACATCTAAGTTATAGTTTAAGTATGAGAATATTTGGCTGCTCTGGGAGGAGAAAGCTGTCCTCTTCAGTCCGAGCCTCAGGAGAGGGTTAGGGTTAAGAGGATGGACCCACAGTCTTGGACCTCAGGAGAGGGTTAGGGTTAGGAGGATGGACCCACAGTCTTGGGGCCCCACAGTCTTGAACCTCAGGAGAGGGTTAGGGTTAGGAGGATGGACCCACAGTCTTGGGGACCCACAGTCTTGAACCTCAGGAGAGGGTTAGGGTTAGGAGGATGGACCCACAGTCTTGGGGACCCACAGTCTTGGACCTCAGGAGAGGGTTAGGGTTAGGAGGATGGACCCACAGTCTTGGGGACCCACAGTCTTGGACCTCAGGCGAGGGTTAGGGTTAGGAGGATGGACCCACAGTCTTGGGGACCCACAGTCTTGGACCTCAGGAGAGGGTTAGGGTTAGGAGGATGGGCCCACAGTGTTGGGGACCCACAGTCTTGGACCTCAGGAGAGGGTTAGGGTTAGGAGGATGGACCCACAGTCTTGGGGACCCACAGTCTTGGACCTCGGGAGAGGGTTAGGGTTAGGAGGATGGACCCACAGTCTTGGGGACCCACAGTCTTGGACCTCGGGAGAGGGTTAGGGTTAGGAGGATGGACCCACAGTCTTGGGGACCCACAGTCTTGGACCTCAGGAGAGGGTTAGGGTTAGGAGGATGGACCCACAGTAACTTGGCACAGTGCTTTTTAATCGAAAAGAGGACAAGACACTACTATGTTACCATCATGTTATTAAATGGCCTGCATTGGACAATAATCACCACTAGAGGTCGGTGTAGCGACATCTGTCTGCATACCACTAGTAGGCCTACAGGGACTACCTTAGCCTTTAGCCTAAAGTATAGGCTAAGTCTTGGCTAAGTATAGGCTAAGTATAGGCTAAGTATAGGCTATAAAGTATAGGCTAAGTGTAGGCTAAGTCTTGGCTAAGTATAGGCTAAGTATAGGCTATAAAGTCTAGGCTATAAAGTCTAGGCTAAGTTTAGGCTATAAAGTATAGGCTATAAAGTATAGGCTAAGTCTAGGCTAAGTCTTGGCTAAGTCTAGGCTAAGTTTAGGCTATAAAGTATAGGCTATAAAGTATAGGCTAAGTATAGGCTATAAAGTATAGGCTAAGTATAGGCTAAGTATAGGCTAAGTATAGGCTATAAAGTATAGGCTAAGTATAGGCTATAAAGTATAGGCTAAGTCTAAGCTATAAAGTATAGGCTAAGTGTAGGCTAAGTTCAGGCTATAAAGTATAGGCTGAGTGTAGGCTATAAAGTATAGGCTAAGTGTAGGCTATAAAGTATAGGCTAAGTTTAGGCTATGTTTAGGCTATAAAGTATAGGCTAAGTGTAGGCTATAAAGTATAGGCTAAGTTTAGGCTAAGTGTAGGCTATAAAGTATAGGCTAAGTTTAGGCTAAGTGTAGGCTATAAAGTATAGGTTAAGTTTAGGCTAAGTTTAGGCTATAAAGTATAGGCTAAGTTTAGGCTAAGCGTAGGCTATAAAGTATAGGCTAAGTGTAGGCTATAAAGTATAGGCTAAGTTTAGGCTAAGTGTAGGCTATAAAGTATAGGCTAAGTGTAGGCTATAAAGTATAGGCTAAGTTTAGGCTAAGTGTAGGCTATAAAGTATAGGCTAAGTGTAGGCTATAAAGTATAGGCTAAGTTTAGGCTATGTTTAGGCTATAAAGTATAGGCTAAGTGTAGGCTATAAAGTATAGGCTAAGTTTAGGCTAAGTGTAGGCTATAAAGTATAGGCTAAGTTTAGGCTAAGTGTAGGCTATAAAGTATAGGTTAAGTGTAGGCTATAAAGTATAGGCTAAGTTTAGGCTAAGTGTAGGCTATAAAGTATAGGTTAAGTTTAGGCTAAGTTTAGGCTATAAAGTATAGGTTAAGTTTAGGCTAAGTTTAGGCTATAAAGTATAGGTTAAGTTTAGGCTAAGTTTAGGCTATAAAGTATAGGCTAAGTGTAGGCTATAAAGTATAGGCTAAGTTTAGGCTAAGTGTAGGCTATAAACTATAAAATATAAAACAACAGTCCATCGTCCAACAGTCCAAACAGATTTTAATCGAATATTTTAGATAAATAATAATAAAAAACTATGCAGACTATGCATTGTTATAATCAACAAACATGGACAGAGACAGTATTACACACCTACAACCGCTAACATATTATTCTGTAACCAATAAATAAAAACCAAAAAGCACAACAGTAACTAGACGTTGACCAACAAGCCTATTGGAGAAGACGGGCGATCTTGAAGATCTTGAAGATGTTGTCCCACGCAGGCGTCTCCCTTAGGTCAGGCACCCAAAGCAGGAAGGGTTGGCGCAGATTTCACAAGCATCCCTGACCTTCAGGACGTCCACTAGAAGGAAACAGATGATGGTCAACATACTGAAAGGAGACCTCTTATCTTCGTTCCTGTTGACCCTGGGGTTTGGCGTCGGTTAAACAAAGCGCTCCACAGCAGAGCTACGGGCGTTTCATCTTTCGAGTGTTTGCTTAACCTCACTGTGGCAGTTCCCCCCCGCCGCACGCCGCCTGGGTGGCTTAGCTGGGGCCCTCCAGGACACGGGAGATGTGTCGCCATGCCGCCATGACAGTCTCTCTCCTGAGTGTGGTGATAGCTGGTTTATCCTGGGGGCCATGATGGCTCTGGTGTGCAGCCCCCCCAGCCAGAGTCCAATCAGTCTGACTCAGACCAGGTGAGGCTGTAGACCAGCTATCAACCACACACACACACACACACACACACACACACACACTCCACACTAACGTTGGCTCTCTACTGCCATGTTGAAGCCGAGGGGAGCGGCGGTGATGAAGCAGTTACAAGGAATGTGTTTCAGTTCTTGTGTGTGTGTGTGTGTGTGTGTGTGTGTGTGTGTGTGTGTGTGTTTGCAATCATAGGCTCTCTCTGATAAAAAACTGAATAATTAATGATTTGTTATCTATATATTATCTATTGATCACATTGCCGTAACAGTTCCTATTGTGTCAACAGTTAAACTTCACTACTATCAAAATAACATAAACTGTATTTCTAAACCTCATTGTTTTGAGGAATGTTTGGAGGTGTAACTTTTAAACGGCGGTCTATTCATCAAGTGTATTTTATATACTCACAAGTTAAGACAAAGCAAGGACATACGGTACTTTAGAAGACGTGCAGGAAAACACCTTTAAATCCAAAGAAGGAGGAACATCTCCCCAAGTGATTTCTGGATTTGTTTTGGGGCTTCGTTGGTTTTTGAAGGAGTTTTCCTTCTTCTTCGTTGGTTTTTAATATCTCGCATGGTCACTCACCCAGTCTGGAGAAGGTCAGAGCCGCTTCCCGCTCTCGACACACGGGCTGGAAGACCTGCGGCAGGTTGGGGTCCTGGCAGACCATCGCCACGCCGGTCCAGGCCAGGCGCGGGTTGACCGGACTGTCGACGTCCATCAGGTCCTTCAGGGTCTCCACCGCCTGCAGGGGGAAGCTGCGGTCTCCGTCCTGAGGACCAGAGGGGAGATGTTACGCAATGTCCTCTGTGTTCACCTGTAGCAGGTGGGGGGGAAACCCTAACCCTAACTGGGAGGTTAATGATGAATAATAATTAATAATCATTTCAAAAAAAGCGTAGGATGTTAAATGTTAATTGAAAATAAGTAATACATAATAAATTAAACATTTTTTTTGTTCTGTTGAAAATAAAGCACATGAAAAAGATTTTACAAGAAGACGTGAACGACAAAAAGACTAAATGTAAATATTCACTACGTTTTTATCCTAAAGCATTGAGTAGAAAAGTGGTTAGTAGGTTACTAACCACTTACTTACTACTTACTTACTTAGTTACTAACTACTTACTGCAGTAAAAATACAGTTTGTGATGAACAAAAGTAACTAGCAAGTTTATTTATAGTGAATGAAGTAATCTAATTAGTAATCAGTTGAATGACTTTCATTGTACACAGATACACACACACACACACACACACACACACACACACACTCATAAACATCACAGATACACACACAGACACACAGACACACACACACACACACACACACACACACACATAAACATCACAGATACACACACACACACACACTCATAAACATCACAGATACACACACAGACACACACACACACACACACACATACACACACACACACACACACACACACACACACACACACACTCCACGTTGCGGCCAGGATCAGCAGCTCACCTTCACCTGGACTCCGGGGGCCGGGCTTGCGGTGCACATGACCAACAGCAGACTCAGACTCAGCACCGCTCTCATGTTCAGACCGGGTCAAGATCTCAAACGCAAACACTGAGAGCTTCAGACTTCAGACTTCAGACTTGAGACTTGAGACTTCAGCTCTGTGACCCGTCTGTCCCTCCGCTCCCCTCTTATAGCCCCACCTGGTCACTCATTAACCCCGACCCACTATCTATCACCTCTCACACCTCCACATCCCCGCCCATCCTCTCTGTGTTGGGATGCTGACGCCATCATCCATAAACCCCCCCCCCCCCCCCCCCCCCCCCCTCCTCGCCGTCGCGCCCATAGATCCATCACCGCCTGTCCAATAGGGGACAGCCCTGATAGCAGCAGGTCAGCGCTGTTTGCAGGACGGTAACCTGCAGAGATACAAACGTCAGATCTCTGATCCCCAGAGGAGCGCGTTGTCAGCGGAGATTTATGGGGTACACTTGTGGGGTTTTGTGATCGTATTGTCGACATGTTTAGACTCCCAAATGTCTGTTATTGGGTTGCTATGACGATAATGTTTGTTGTTTATTGGACTTCTCAGAAAGAGACGGTAGAGGCTTTCTAAGAAGACGCTGACATTATGTTTACTAACCAGTTTTAAACTAAGTAACATGTTAAAGGACCCTTAATGTGACCCTTAATTATTATTATTATTATTATTATTATTAATGCCACGGGGCAATCGCACCGAGCACTATTGTTATACTGTGGATTTTTTCTTATTATTGAGTGTGCCTGAAAGAGCACACTATCCACCGGGCTTATTATTCTTCTTCTGTTTCTTCCGTGTTTCTTTCCGTCGACTTCTCCTCCCGCAGTTTTGGTCACACATACACAAAAAAGGTATCAAAACGTGCGGCTCTTCCGGGGCAAGTGTGCTAAGACTTTTCTTAATAATACGAATTTCTCGCGACGTAAGTCGCGAAAAACAGCGAAAAAAGTCCCATAGAGAATGAATGGGAGGAGGTAAAAAAACGAAGACTTTTCGTACTGCCTACTGCTGTCTGCTGCTCCGGCATACTTTCACCTAGAAACTCAATTTGAACTTTAAACAGTAGAAACAAGTCTTGTGTATTTGGTGTATCATTCCACGTTTTGATAGGTCATATAGTTTTTAATCAATCACGGATCAATGACCATGATCATTTTGGGAGAAGTTATGAGATTATAATGGGTGTGTATTGCGAGGAATGTTCGTGTCAGAGTGCAGTTAGAGTGGGAGAGAGCCCAAAATGAATCCAGATCTGTTCTCTTTCCACGCTGCTCCTGGCCACAATTTACACTTTACACACATGATTTTTTCCAAATGTGTAGACATACTTGTTCTGTCTCTCACAATGTGCTCAAATAATCAGAGAGACTTACAGAATTTGAATTAGCAGCCTCTAAGTGCGGCCAGTCTGTCTCTTCTCCTCATTAACTCCAATACAAATATTTTCAGAGAGAAGCAGAACAGACCCCTGTTTTAAACTTGCAAGTGTGTCCACAATATTTACTGTAGAAACACCAAATCGTTCAGGAAGTCCTTACAGTGATGATGGTCTGGTTTTTTTTCTGATACGTGCTACCGTTATGTCAGAATAAGCCCAAATGTGAGACCAGTGCAGAGGCAGAAAAGCGCTATTTTCCTCAACGGTTCTTTCAGCCTCAGCCTGGGGGCTATCGCAGGTGTGTGCGCTGATCTAATTACGGTTGGTGACGTCAGTTTAACTGGCGAGGCTGTTGTCAGGCAAACTCCACAGATATCCGTCGTCTGATTGGACGGCGGATACAAGAGGACTCCTATTGGTCACCGCCGATCTGCTCTTCCGCGTTGATCACGGTACACAGGAAAACATTGCTTTATGATGGCCGCGGTACGGGAAAGAGATGGCGGTGGTAAACGGGAACTGCTTCTGGTAAGATTCGCCGTTTTGAATCTTAAATACAGGTCCACAGTGGTGTGTTAAAACCCACGCGCACACACACACGTTTTTTTGTTTTTTTTTCCAATAGCCGCGCTACAGCGACCCGGCGGAAACACGAGGACACGCTGTATTTATGAAAGCTTGGTCGCCGTGCTTAGGCTATAGCCACACCACTAGGTTTTGAATGTCAAATGGACCATTGGTTTATACACTATTACACCAGTCAGCAAATATGCTACAGGTCCACAGTGGTGTGTTAAAACCCGCCGCACACACACGCGGTGTTGTTTTTCTTTTTTTTCCAATACCCCGCTGTATGTCGACCGGCTGAAACACGGGAGGACACGCTGTATTTATCAAATTGATTGGGTCTTATTAGTCATATATACCTTTTGTCATTTAATCCTTCTTGTGTGGGTACTCCTTTCCCATTGCCATGGCTACGCGACGGATACTGCGCTCTGTAGCGCTCCAATCAGTGGCGGTTGTAGGGGGGGGGAGGGGGCCAGTGTCCCGTAACTCTGAGTCCGGACCCCAGAGTTATTAAAATAAAATTAATCGGTATTTTAATGAATTAATGACACATTTAAGTATGTAATTCCAATTTTAATTAATTAATGGCACATTTAAGTAATTATTTAATGGTGTATTTATTTTTGGCACTTTTCGTCCTCCATAAAACTGTACTGTATCTTGATTACTTGACTTGATTCATGTTGGTGTCTTACAGGTGTGTGTGTGTGTGTGTGTGTATTTGCAGACAACATGGAAGATCATCACTGCCCTCTCACTTAACTCTACTCTGCCTGCAACCCTTTTCATCATTTTCTTTTGTAACTTTGTTTCCCACATAATGAGGTTGAAAGGGCGTAGGTTGCTGTATGAATAAGTACTTCAAAAGGAACGTTTGTTGTAGGTGTGCTCCTTGTATATAATATCATAATGTTACTACATATTACATAATGTACTACACACTCGGGCAGTAGCCCCCGTGGCACTTTCAAAATTTCCCCCGAGGGAATTTTCTAGTTATTATTATTAATGTGTGACATATTACACTGTGTTATTATGTAAAACACTGTGAGCCACAAATAAATTTAATATAAATTTATAATAATAATAATACATTTTATTTATCATCGAGATTGTTTAAGAGACTGTCAGAATTTTGTAAGAATGTGACGTTAATTAATCTTTCCATCCATACATCTGTCTATTAATCAATTCAACACTTCAGCCATTCATCCATCCACCTGTCAATCAATCCATCCATCCATCCATCCATCTATCACTGCTGGTTCGATCCCCGACTCCTCCTAGCTAACCCTAACCACCTAACCCTAACCAACTAACCCTAACCACCTAACCCTAACCAACTAACCCTAACCACCTAACCCTAACCCTAACCACCTAACCCTAACCACCTAACCCTAACCCTACACTGCTGGTTCGATCCCCGACTCCTCCTAGCTAACCCTAACCACCTAACCCTAACCAACTAACCCTAACCACCCAACCCTAACCACCTAACCCTAACCACCCAACCCTAACCACCTAACCCTAACCACCTAACCCTAACCACCCAACCCTAACCTAACCCTAACCACCTAACCCTAACCACCTAACACCTAACTTAATATTTCTCAGCATCAGCACCTTTGCCATTTCAAAATCTATTAATATATTTAAAAGGATATTATTTAATGAGTCCATTTACTATTACCATGAATGCATTTACCACTAACAGTCGTCCCACTGCTCCACCCACTCCTTCCTGTGTGGTGGCGTTGCGACACACCTGCGACTCATCTTCCCTCTGAGGCAGCGCTGAGCGCCGCTGAGCGCCGCTGAGCGCCGCCGAGCGCCGCGCCCGGTTGGTTAACCTTACAGCAGACAGCGCTGAGAGGGGAATCAGACACACGTCTCATTCATAGCTGTGACTCATAGCCACACTGTTCAACGGCTGCTGTCCTGTCTGAGTGAATGGGTTCGGGGAGCGGAGGGAAGGTCTCATTCTGAGCTGAGCTACGCAATACAACAATAAGTGACATCATGACTAAGCAGCCGGCGGCGCTTCTCTAGCTAATCCATAACATGGTGATGGTGTCAAGCTAGCTGAGTTTATCTGCCCGTCTGTCTTTGTGTCAACCGAGGACGGACTTTGAATCAATGTTTCCTCAAGTTAATTATTGTTGCTGATGGTTTTATTCAGATATTCGAATAATACTGTGTGGCAGGACAGAGGTGGAGGTTGGTTTGAAGATGCACTAATTGGAGATGGCATGATGTAATGATGTAATACAGCGAGCAGACGGTACATGTTGCCATGACATCACACACTCCACATACTGTCTGTGGTCAGTCTATAGGCACTGATCACATGTCACATACAGCTGGTGAGCTACTGGTTAACTAATGTAGTACCAGGGAAGAGATGAACGACGCTGTCCAGGTGTTGTTGGTAACAAACCTCATGTTGTTTCACCACTGAAAACACGATGGATGTACAGTGCAAAACGAAAAGAGGAGACAATGTGTGAATTGTATATTCACACATTACAACAACGTAAGCTACACAATGATTTAGAAGGACTTATAGAGTAAGTCTGGTCTCTGTATCATCGAGTCTCCGTTTACTGAAGGAGGTGCTGGAAGCACATAATGCCATACTTTCAGATACAGGCCATACCTTCTGCAAGGTCCTTAAATTACAACTGAAGCCAGTGACAAGCATCGCTAATAATGTGTCGCTACGGCAACAGAAGGGCATTGATGGGAATTTTCTGCTCTCCGATTTCTCAAGCCTCAGCCTGCTGTGTGTCCATTGTACTAAACCTACACGGGTCCAGGTACCGTTATTTTCAGAATGGGCCAGAAAGGGACTTCAGTGTTCATGTAACTCACATGGCTAGTCTAAGGTGACCACATTTCTAAAATTAAAAACGGGGATGTTTGTAGTTTGGCGGTCCATATATCAACAAAATGGCTGATAAAAAAAGGGGACATATCAGGTGACATCTCCAGCCGGGAACAGGCTACCAGAAACGGGGACTGCCCTCGGAAAACCGAGACACCTGGTCCCCCTGTCTGCTCTGCCTGTCAGTCGGCCATTGGGCGATTAGTTCAGTCGCCATTCTCCCGCCCAACAACGTCCGACGTCTAAAACACAGTGTGGAGATAGGTCTGGATATGAGACTAGAACACAGTGTGGAGATAGGTCTGGATATGAGACTAGAACACAGTGTGGAGATAGGTCTGGATATGAGACTAGAACACAGTGTGGAGATAGGTCTGGATATGAGACTAGAACACAGTGTGGAGATAGGTCTGGATATGAGACTAGAACACAGTGTGGAGATAGGTCTGGATATGAGACTAGAACACAGTGTGGAGATAGGTCTGGATATGAGACTAGAACACAGTGTGGAGATAGGTCTGGATATGAGACTAGAACACAGTGTGGAGATAGGTCTGGATATGAGACTAGAACACAGTGTGGAGATAGGTCTGGATATGAGACTAGAACAGTGTGGAGATAGGTCTGGATATGAGACTAGAACACAGTGTGGAGATAGGTCTGGATATGAGACTAGAACACAGTGTGGAGATAGGTCTGGATATGAGACTAGAACACAGTGTGGAGATAGGTCTGGATATGAGACTAGAACACAGTGTGGAGATAGGTCTGGATATGAGACTAGAACACAGTGTGGAGATAGGTCTGGATATGAGACTAGAACACAGTGTGGAGATAGGTCTGGATATGAGACTAGAACACAGTGTGGAGATAGGTCTGGATATGAGACTAGAACACAGTGTGGAGATAGGTCTGGATATGAGACTAGAACACAGTGTGGAGATAGGTCTGGATATGAGACTAGAACACAGTGTGGAGATAGGTCTGGATATGAGACTAGAACACAGTGTGGAGATAGGTCTGGATATGAGACTAGAACACAGTGTGGAGATAGGTCTGGATATGAGACTAGAACACAGTGTGGAGATAGGTCTGGATATGAGACTAGAACACAGTGTGGAGATAGGTCTGGATATGAGACTAGAACACAGTGTGGAGATAGGTCTGGATATGAGACTAGAACACAGTGTGGAGATAGGTCTGGATATGAGACTAAAACACAACAATTTCATATTGTGCTGTTTATTTTTATTTTTTTCAAACATTCATAAAACAAGCATTAAATAGAAGATTTGGCAACAGAGAAATGTAATTAACAAAATACAATTCAGTCTAAAATTATACAATGAATTAACTTATCATGAAAATAAATGCTATTCATGCTGCTAAGTATCAGTTGGAAGCTACCCTAATATTTAAAACCCTTTCTGAAGACACAAATCCCGAGTCCAAGCCTTACAAGCAAGAATGCTGAAAAACAACAACCAGAGTGGAAGATGGAGATGCAGTGGAGAACAAGTGGAAGATGGAGATGCAGTGGAGAACAAGTGGAAGATGGAGATGCAGTGGAGAACAAGTGGAAGATGGAGATGCAGTGGAGAACAAGTGGAAGATGGAGATGCAGTGGAGAACAAGTGGAAGATGGAGATGCAGTGGAGAACAAGTGGAAGATGGAGATGCAGTGGAGAACAAGTGGAAGATGGAGATGCAGTGGAGAACAAGTGGAAGATGGAGATGCAGTGGAGAACAAGTGGAAGATGGAGATGCAGTGGCGAACAAGTGGAAGATGGAGATGGCTAAGATGGCTTTCTGTGTCGCTCTTCTTCACTAGAGTTTGGGTGCGTTGATTTTAACATCCAGTGCAGGCAGCAAAGGCGCAGATCTCACAGTCGTTCATGGGCATCCTAGCTAACGGTTGGAGAGACAGCAGAAAGACAAGTTATAAAAAAACAAGTGGCTTCTTAAATGACCTGTATCTGTACTCACTGTGGGTTGGATGAATGTGGCGATGGGGTAACACTATGATCAGTATGGGTCTCACCTAAGCTCCTCAGCGAGGGGGAAGCATCGTTGTTCTGGTCACAGAGAGGCTGGAAAGCCTGAGGAAGGGTGGAGTCGGAGCACACAGACCCAGACCTGGCCCTCAGTCTGGGGCTCAGGTTCCCCACCTCACTGGGGGTCTTGGTAAGCTCCTGGAGCTTCTGCACATCCTCCAAGGAGAAGGAAAACCCTTCCACCTACCACACAAGAGAGGTGTGGAGACAAGGTGTTGGACCTCTGGATGTCGCCATAGGAATTAATAATGAGGAATTAATTAGCATGAATGATAGCATGATTAGCATTCTTGGAGCAGTTGAGCACAAAAGCCACACTCAGCAAAAACATCCAAGCAGACATTCACAGTTAGCAATGAGGCCACCCTGCAAATTGTCATTTAAACACTCAGGCATGACCACTGTGACCTGGCTCAGTGTATTGGTAAATAAGATCAAGTTCAAGTTCCACACAGGTAACATAGTATACCGCTGAAGGAAATGTCGGTTCCTCACGAACCAAGGTGCTAGCACAAAGGTACGAAATGGTCATGATAAGATAAGAATGAAGAAATGGATTAAAAGTGAAAACAGTGGAGAGATACCTGGACCTGCACTGCCTCCGCGTTCCCACTGAGAGCCAGGATGAGGAGCGCCATGGAAGCAGCTGGAGCTGTGGTCTTCATGCTGATGTTCACCATGTTAGACAGTAGCTAAGTAGTTTAGCTGGTCACTTCTAGTTCTCTTGCAGGTGGTTCAGTCGGTGCTCCTCTAGATAACTGCTCTGCTTTCCTTTCCATCCCCTGCTTTTGAAGAGGGGCGGTGGTCATTTGACCAGTGACCTCACAAAGGTGACTGATCTGTGAGGCTTTCCCATTGGTTAATAAGGAATGTTGTCAATCATAAATTGTACTCTGTCCTCATCAAAAGTTGTATTATTATTATTATTTGTATTATTGTGCCCTGTCTACCTTCCACCAACTCTGCAAGTCCATAGCAGGAAGACAGGTTGAACATCCTGGTTAACGATTACTCTTCAGGCTTTGGCCCCTGTGATAAGGCCTGTGATGAGGCGTTGCTCCAAAGCATTACATTTCACAGCTATCCAAAATTAGCACAGCCTCGGTTCATGTAATAATCACACTGTCATACCGACATCAAATCATATTTTCAGATGATGACCCTGCTGCACCATCTGTCATCGCAGCTGGTGTTGTCTATCTAGGCAGGGCATGACATCACAGGCTGCGTATGGATGTTGCTGTAGTTGTTGCAATATGATGATATGTATGAATAATAAGGTGAATCAAGGGCTGAAATAGTGAATATTACTTTGTGCAAGTGTGTATGTCAACTGTGAGCCAGCTCAAACTGCTCCACTATGTTGTAGGGACATTAAGGTTGAAGGCTTAAGGTTTAGGGCTAAACTGCTGCAACATCCTTCCTGCCACTCGCCTCTGCATCCATTCAATGTCTATGATAAGATAAGATAGGATAAGATAAGAGAGGATAAGATGATAAGATGTTCTTGTTAAGAACACAAAAAATGGTGGTTTACTGTTTAGTTTTTTTTTTAGATACAAAGTGATCCTCCAATATTACTTGGTAATCACTGCACAGATGGTATTTAAGTATCATGTTCTAAGATATCAATATAAATTACAATTACAATTTAAAATTATAATTTAAAATTACAATTTAAAATTACATTTTTAAATACAATTACATTTTTAAATTACATTTTTTAATTACAATTACATTTTAATTTATAATTACATTTTAAATTACATTTACATTTTAAATTACATTTTAAATTACAATTTCAATTTAAATTACAATTACATTTTAAATTACAATTTACATTTTACAATACATTTTAAATTACAATTTCAATTACAATTACATTTTAAAATACATTTAAAATTACAATTACATTTTAAAATACATTTAAAATTACAATTACAATTACATTTTAAAAACATTTTAAATTACAATTACATTTAAAAAAACAATTTAAATTACAATTACATTTTAAATTACAATTTCAATTACAATTACAATTTACATTTTAAATTACAATTTCAATTTAAATTACAATTACATTTTAAATTTCAATTTAAATTACAATTACATTTTAAAATACATTTTTAATTACAATTACATTTTAAATTACAATTTCAATTTAAATTACATTTTAAATTACAATTTCAATTACAATTACATTTTAAAATACATTTTAAATTACAATTACATTTTAAACTACATTTTAAATTACAATTACATTTTAAATTACAATTTAAATTTAAATTACAATTTACATTTTAAATTACAATTTCAATTTAAATTACAATTACATTTTAAAATACATTTAAAATTACAATTACATTTTAAAATACAATTACATTTTAAAATACATTTTAAATTACAATTACATTTTAAAATACATTTTAAATTACAATTACATTTTAAATTACAATTTCAATTTAAATTACAATTACAATTTACATTTTAAATTACAATTTCAATTTAAATTACAATTACATTTTAAAATACATTTAAAATTACAATTACATTTTAAAATACATTTTAAAATACATTTTTAAATTAAAATACATTTTTAAATTACATTTTAAATTACAATTACATTTTAAATTACAATTACATTTTAAATTACAATCACATTTTGAATTACATTTTAAAATACAATTATATTTTAAAATACATTTTCAAATTAAAATACAATTTAAAATTAAAATACATTTTTAAATTACATTTTAAATTACATTTTAAATTACAATTACATTTTAAAATACATTTTAAAATTAAAATACACTCAATATTCACACTAAAATTCACTTTGACGACATGCCACGGACACGCCCTTCGACATACAGACGCAAAGAGCACGTTTGTTCAACACTATCTTCTGACTGTACTGACCAATGTTGAAGCCGAATGGACAAAATCCCCTTGGAGGAGTTTGAAAAAAAAAACAGCAAAAAAGACCACAGAATTGAATATGGCCGACTTTGACGGCACGCCACGCCCTTCGCTGTAGAATCCCAAATAGCGCAACTTTTCTCAAGTTCCATCTTGTGAACGTATAACAAAAATTTGAAGCCCAAGACAAATCCCCTGGGAGGAGTTTGTTCAAATACTCAATGCGCTTTACATAAAACAAACATTTAACAGTAAGAATTGAAATAAAAAAAATAAAAATAAAAACAACTACAGAAGAATAGAAAGAGAAAGAAATAAAATACTATAATAGAGCAGCATAAAATAATGATTTAAAAGGACATAGTGCAAATTAAAGATTACAATTTAAAGTGCTTTGAAATCAATCATAAGCACAGGAGATGAGAAGTGTTTTTAACCTGGATTTAGGGTCCATAGTGGTCCTACTAGGGTCCATAGTGGTCCTATAGGGTCCATAGTGGTCCCTAGTAGGGACCATAGTGGTCCTATAGGGTCCATAGTGGTCCCTAGTAGGGACCATAGTGGTCCCTAGTAGGTGAGCAACATCTGATTACTGTGATTGCTTCCAACCTCAGCTGCTTGCCTGCTGGACGTTGAGTCATGTTGTAAAAGTTGCAGCCCTGTGAGAAAGGTGAACCCATTCAGCTGAATGTACAGCGGGGTTAGGCTGTCATATCTGTCTGGAGTGGAGATAGTGTCTGGTGGTTGTTAGTCACACTATCACATGGATCGACTGGTGAACATATTGAGTCCAAATAAGGCCTTTCCTGTGTTACCTGCGTCGCCAGACTAATGGGAATTCAGAGGTATTGGCTTCTTTTTGTGGTTTTTGATGTGTTTCCAAGATCTTTAATCTTAAGGGTCAATACCTAATCAAAAACAGTGCAATGCTATAATGTAATACCAAAATGTAATGCTATAAAATGTAATGCTATACAATGTAATGGTATAATGTAATGCTAATTGACTGTGTTGTCAATGTGCTTCAACGTGCATAATGTTAATGTCCAAGATTAGCTAGAGGAAAAAGACTTAAACTAACTGGCCAATCAGGGCTCCATGCTTCTCTACTCATCACTTCTGTAAAAGACTTCACTTGGTTTCTGGACAACGTGGCAGCAGGTTTTCCACTACATTCCCAGTGTTGTAAACGTGTTTGTAGATCCTGCAGAGTCCCAGAAAAGAGGAAATACTTGAAGTACAGTGTTGTAGTGATCATAAAGTCATATAGATAGGAGCTTTATGTTTTAACTGGCTCCCATCCACAGCCTTGCTTCTAGGAATTCACAGAGAGTGTTTGATTTACACTGAGAGTCCAAATCAATCAATTAAAGAATAAATCAGCGTCTGCTTGTTTTCCATCTGGGCTACGGACGTCGTACTCCGTTATTGTTATTGTTACCTTGGTTGTTCCCATCCCCTTTATCATATGTTCCTATCCCCCTTCATATGTTCCCATCCCCTTTATCATATATTCCTATCCCCCTTCATATGTTCCCATCCCCTTTATCATATGTTCCTATCCCCCTTCATATGTTCCCATCCCCTTTATCATATGTTCCTATCCCCCTTCATATGTTCCCATCCCCTTTATCATATGTTCCTATCCCCCTTCATATGTTCCTATCCTTCTTTATCATATGTTCATATCCCCCTTCATATGTTCCTATCCTTCTTTATCATATGTTCCTATCCTTCTTCATCATATGTTCCTATCCCCCTTCATATGTTCCTATCCCCCTTTATCATATGTTCACACCCCCTCATGTTAATGTTTCATCTACTTTCCCACTGTGGTTCCTGTGGGCCAACTCCACTCCAGTCATACGAGAAGCCAGCAGCACACAGAAGGTGTTGTGTTTCTTCAGTAATATAGAGGGAAAAAGTAACGTGTATTTTAAGGGCTTTACTTTAAGTTTTACTGGGGAAATGTTTGACAGGGATGTATGATCTCAATATTTTCAATCAATGAATAACACTTTATATGCGTGTTATATATATATATATATACAGTATATATATATATATATATATATATATATATATATAACGGCTGTCAATCGATAAAAATATTTAATCGCGATTAATCGCACATATATTATATGTTCAAAATGTACCGTAAAGAGCATTTTTCAAGTTTTTCAATATGGGAGTGAACAAAATATGCTTGCCTAATGCAAATGTATGTATATTATTTATTAGGAAACAATGGACTGAATGATCCAGGGACCCACAGGTCAAACATTTACCAATATGCTCAAATCACAACTCATGGCAAACTTAAGCCCAGCAAACGATGCAACTCAAAAAATAGACAAAGAAATAGAAGTACAGCCTAAAATAGAAGTACAGCCTAACTGCATATCCATAGAAACAGAAGTACAGCCTAACTGCAGTTTCCATAGAAACAGAAGTACAGCCTAACTGCATATCCATAGAAATAGAAGTACAGCCTAACTGCATATCCATAGAAATAGAAGTACAGCCTAACTGCATATCCATAGAAACAGAAGTACAGCCTAACTGCAGTATCCATAGAAACAGAAGTACAGCCTAACTGCAGTTTCCATAGAAACAGAAGTACAGCCTAACTGCAGTTTCCATAGAAACAGAAGTACAGCCTAACTGCATATCCATAGAAACAGAAGTACAGCCAAACTGCAGTTTCCATAGAAACAGAAGTACAGCCTAACTGCAGTATCCATAGAAACAGAAGTACAGCCTAACTGCATATCCATAGAAATAGAAGTACAGCCTAACTGCAGTATCCATAGAAACAGAAGTACAGCCTAACTGCTCCATGTTGGGGCGCTAGTTACCACCAGGATCGAGCGCCTGGCCTCGTTCTCTGTTGTCTGTCTTGTCTGGTTCTATGTGGTGGTCGTGTTGGCAGGTTTCGGCGCCTACCTGCAGTATCCAAGTCCTAACCAAGTCCTATTCCTGTAATTTTCCATTAACTCCACTTTCCATTAACACAGGTACTGGCCTTACGAGAGACGTGGAGCAGCAGTACCTTGTTGTCTCATTAAAATGAATGTCTAGCATCTAAATCTTGCTATCTTGCTATGACTGTTAAGGCATGGAGGTCAACGTTCAGCCTGCAGAAGAGCTGAGTGAGGACAGTACCAATCATCTGCTCCACCTGCTGCAGGGATGCAGAGACAATGAGCTAATAACAGCATCTGCTCAGAACTTGTTGGTGTAGTTTGGTGTAAAACAATACAGGGTCATGTGCATCCAGCAACATGGTGTGCATGAGACAGTAAGTCAGACATACAACGTGAAAGAAGCCATTTGCTTAACAAATTATATTGTTAATTGTCAAAATGCATGAATAATCAAATGTAATATAATTAATCTTTTTCAACAACGCTTTCTACTCAATTTATTGTTTTGAAGCTTCAACAGTTAGGTAATCTTGTTTTTGTTGAAGTGATAAATGTTCCTTTTAGATCTGGTGAAACATTGAAGACTGCTTCTAAAAGCAAACATTGAACTGGACTAATTTGAGATTATCTTTTATCTCTGAGTTACAGTAATTACTAATGTTTTAAGATGGTACAGCCTTGTACCATGTAATCAACTGAGTGTTTATCTCAACTCAGTGACTTATTAACCAAATAAACCAAGATAATGAGTTGTTTTAGTCTGTTTTGGTTTGAATATCTTGTTTTGCTGTAATGCCTTTTGTCTTTTTGTCTGCATTTCAGACCGAAGTTGCATGTAAGGAGGGTTTATGTTATTACTAAGACTAAGTCTCGGAGTGGCTTGGATTGATTTAGACCGAGAGTCAGCCCCCTCACACACACACACACACACTGCCTCTTCTTTGCATGCAATTGTATTTTGATTCGTTGAGGAAAAATAGGTCAGAGTGCAAGGGAGCAGCGATTCCCCATTACCATCAGTGTGAACTGAGGCTCTGCTCTGATCTCCACTCCTCAAAAACTTTCCCTTCAGACAGTAAACTAACCGTTCAGTTCCCATGAGGAGCAGTGAGTGGATCGGGTCGAGGTATGTCAGATGTGGAAGAGACAGAGGAGATATGGACGGCATGTTGCCTGAGTTACCTGCTGCAGCAACATCCCATCCCATCAGGTTATTTGGCCTTCAAGTGAAGGATGAGATTGTACAAAGAGGAAATAGAGGTTTTATATTGTCAATGATTGCCAAAGAGAAAGGTTACCTACAAGCAATCTCTCTAAATCAATTTGTAAGGAAGCGTTGAGTGTTTGGGGAACATGTCTATGTTTATGAGGGTTGCAATATAAACAGGAAAACACAAGTTACATGGGAAACGCTGTCTCCAATAAAACAGCTGTGGGAATGCCCTTGTCTCATTTCGGACTATAAATGTAAACGGCCCTTGCATGGTGTCACTTTGATTAGAACTTGTTTTATTGATTCATGAAATTTATCATGGAAAATACAAATATTTCCAACAGTTTTTCTTTTTTTAAATGTCAACTTTTTCCTTTGTTTTGCTTTTAGATAACATGCAGATATGGCATTTACAACTGATAAAACAACATCCATCTTCTCTTTTGAAAAAAAAGGAAGTCTAAGGTTAAGCGTTTTAGTTGTCCTTGATAAAGGAAAGGTGACGCGTCTCTCTTCAATGACTTGACGCGGTTCATCTGCTGTCCATCTCCATGTGTAATGATGTGTAATGATGAGGACCCTCCCATTTAAACATTTATCACCCATGTAATTTTAATTATTTCCACTTCGTTAAGTTGGTGATTCTGACACAGCTCTATCATATCATCACATCATAACCATTTTGGTTATAACCATAACTTTATTTTTTGTTGTGATGTCAACTTGGAAAGGGGCCGGCATAACGTTGTGGTGGTATGTCCTAACGTTGTGGTAGTATGCCCTCATTTGACCTTTGACATTTTAACCACCTGATGAGTCTAACTATACACCAGGTGGGACAGCGTTATCTTCCAAACCTCTTCCATGCATTCCTGAGATGCACCCCTCCTACATACAATTATACATACAAGTCGCAGTCATCCTTACGAGAATGATTAACATTAACTTGAACTGGGAAAGGAAATGTGAGGATTTGCATGAAGTGTTTCTTTTAATCCTATTTGAAACACTATGGTGTCTCTATGCCATGCTATAGCTTCCCCTTTGTCTCCCGGTCAGAGAGGTCAACTGATAACCCTGTGACTGTCGTAAAAGCAGACATGGGAAGAGTCACTTACAGACACACTCTCCCTGTACTCTACTTTTCATTAATTTAAACATTTAGTTTATGTTGAACTTTGATAATGTATGCTTTATCAGGGTATTCCTCATCAATATATGTTGCAGTTGGTGAGTTTCGAGAGTTTTAAATGTTTGTGTTGTGATCTGTCTGTCTCTATGGTACCTGCTTTTGGTGCTTTTAGGACGAAGTGCTGAAGTTACGGGGCAAACTCAAGGCGGTGGTTTATGTGTCTATATTAATAAACGATACTGCAGTTCAGGGACTGCATTTGCACACCTAATGTTGAACTTTTATCTGTATCTCTGATGTGGAAAAACGGTGTTTTAAAGACGAATGGACGGAGAAATGTATGTTCATTCTTCTGGCAGGCAGTTCCAAGCCAGTGTACCTCATATGTTCCCAAAACGTAGCATGAATTAAAAGTGGGAACGTGAAGCGCCACTATGAAAATAAGCACAGCTCTTTTGAAGAAAGTTTTCCCCTGAAGTCCGAGCTGAGGGCAAAATAACCGACCTCCAAGCCCAGTATGACAGGTCTGACTCATCATGCATACATTTACAGCGCAACAACGTGCAAACGAATGTTCACTAAGGGTATCGTGGATTTTTTGGCAACATACATTTTTTGATTACAATTAAACCCTCTCATACAAATTTACCAAACAATTCTGGCATTACTGAGCATCTAACAATTGGCCTCATCAACATCAGATCACTGTCGACGAAAGCAATATTGATCAACGACCTAATCAAGGAGCAAAGTCTAGACATGCTGGGACTGTGACGAATGTATAACCGCACATATGTATCAACAGACTGTAATAAAACACATAGCCACAAGGGGACAGGAATAAATACATGAGCTGTAATATCTACACATAGCCACAAGGGAACAGAAAGAAATATATTTTGTTGTATTAGTTGTATTAACTGCACCTGGCCACCAGATGGCGGCACACATAATACACTGGGGGCGGGCGCTAAACACTAGCCAATCGGAGCATATTATGCGTCATAGAGGCCACGCCTACCCAGGTACTACCAAACCACACATCCGGGGAAAGGGCAGAAACCCCCAGGCAGCGTATCTGGACAGATACACAGCTAAGGGTAGCTCCACGCGTGAATTTTACAATTCCTCTCCATTTGCTTCATAGATAATATACCTAAAGTTAAACAAATAAAGTGAGTTAAAAGCGATCCTGTGTCGGCGGCCTTCTTCCTCAAAGAACACACTACAGGACTCGACATGAATCCAATCTGAAACTTAGTCCAAAATCAGATTACATGTTTACGTCTTTTGAGGTGCTCATTTTGTGTCTTCATTAATTTCTAGTCACAAAAGAGCCCTGCCAACGTCCTTGTATGTAGCCATGCTGTATCGTCCGCCAGGGCCCTATTTTTAGACGATTTTTCCATGTTAATAAGACACTAGATTCCCTAATCAAAGCCTTTACAGAAATTATTGACACATTTGGTTTTACCTAAATTGTCCATGAACCGAACCAACCGTGGCAGAAATACCCTGGATCTAATTTTGGCCCATGACCTTGCTGTATTGGACCTGGATGTATCTCCCTATCCACCAGCTTTATCTGACCACTACCTCATCAAATTTCGGGCTGAAGGGACCTGTCCTCCTCCCGATAGCAATGCAGGCTATAGTAGTCATCGTATCGATGCCACCACTGTTGCCAGACTTCGCCAGTCAACGATTGCCAAGTATTATCGTACCCTTCTCTACGAATGATGGCGCACTCGACTTTCTCACCGACGATCTAAACGCTGCATTACTGAACACCCTCGATTCCATTGCACCAATAACTACAAAAAGACCTAGCCTAAGAAAGCCTGCACCCTGGTTTACAGAAGACACTCGATGCCTAAAGAAGAATTGTAGAAAACTGGAGCGAAAATGGCGTTCGACAAAACCATACGTTTTTCATCTTGCCTGGAACGATAGTCTCCTCATTTATAAATGTGCACTCTCAACTGTCAAAACTGCACATTTCTCTAAGCTAATTAACATGAATTAAAGCAACCCAAAGTTTATCGGCCGATCTCTAACCTTCCTTTCCTATCGAAAATACTCGAAAGAACTGTGGCCAAACAACTTACTGACTATCTCTCTAGTAACAACCTTCATGAACCATTTCAATCTGGCTTTAGATCATCTCACTGCACCGAAACTGCTCTTACCAAAGTGACTAAAGACTTATTGCTTGCCCTAGACTCAGATATGACATCAGTACTACTACTACTTGAACTGATACTGACCTTTGATACTGTTGACCATACTATTCTCTTAAATCGCCTCCGGAATCAGGTAGGTATCCAGGACTCTGCGTTTTCATGGTTTAGATCCTACTTAACTGACAGAACACATTGTGTAGTCCATAATAATACGACCTCAGAATACTCTACTGTGAATTTTGGTGTACCCCAGGGCTCAGTCCTTGGTCCATTGTGTAAATCCCATTAAAGCCACCTGGACTACAGCCTCGCTGGAGCCGGGAGGAGGTGCGTAGTCCTCCAGATGAAAGCCTGACTTACAGGGACCCTGTTGGGACTACTTACAGGGACCCTGTTGGGACCACTTACAGTCCCAGCAAGACCCAGGAACTTATGGTCCCCTCAGGCTCAACCCAGACCATGTGTGTACAATCTAGCCTTGTTTTTTTTAAAGGTTTAGCACCTGGTTATTAAATTATTTCTTTAGTTAGTATTATTAGTATTTAGCTGTTGCACTAACATAGAGCTGTTGCATTTAGTTGTTACACTAGGATGGACCTGTTACGTTGAGCTGTTACATTGACCTGTTACATTGACCTGTTACATTGACCTGTTACATTTAGCTGTTACATTGACCTGTTACATTGACCTGTTACGTTGACCTGTTACATTGAGTGGTTACATTGAGCTGTTACATTGAGCGGTTACATTGAGCTGTTACATTGACCTGTTACATTGACCTATTACGTTGACCTGTTACATTGAGTGGTTACATTGAGCTGTTACATTGAGCGGTTACATTGAGCTGTTACATTGAGCTGTCACATTGAGCTGTTACATTTAGCTTTTACGTTGAGCTGTTACGTTGAGCTGTTACATTGAGCTGTTACATTAGGATTTTAGTGAATAACGATTCTACAAGTAACGTTGCACTTGTTTTAAAACAGCTTCAATTGCAGAATCTTTAAAGATTATCCAAACATGGACAAAAATTGAGCATAGCGTTAGTTCAGGCAGGCCACGAAGTCAGGCTCGGCCCAGTACAGATATCACAGTAGTCATAATTGCCGCTTTAGGTTACGTTACGTATGCAGAGAGCTTCATATGTAGTATTATTATAGACATACATCAGCTGATTCCCCTAGCTTCCTATTGGATACCATACACAGTCAGCTGACAGCTCAGCTGACTCCCCCTCAAACACCCATTGGCAAACATCATTCTTGGCGCCTTATTTAAGCTGCTTCAGCCGCCTATCTTCACTGCTTTCTCTGCTAGCTTTGCCAGATTGTCTACATGTTCGCACTAGACCTTCCAGCTCTTTTCTCCATACTGCTCTCCCGTTGCCGACCCCCGCCTGGACCTCGACTGCCTCTCCTGCCTAGCCCCTCGCCCGGATCTCGACTGCCTCTCCTGCCTCGCCCGGATCTCAATTCAATTCAATTCAATTTTATTTGTATAGCGCCAATTCATAACAAAAGTTATCTCAGGGCACTTTTCAAATGGAGCAGGTCTAGACCAAACTCCTAATAACATTTACAGAGACCCAACAGTACCACCATGAGCAAGCACTTGGCACGGGGGCAAGGAAAAACTGCCTGTTAAAAGGCAGAAACCTTGGACAGACCCTTCGGCTCTAGGTGGGTGGTCATCTGCCTTGACCTGCCTCGCCCGGATCTCGTCTGCCTCTCCTGCCTCGCCTGGATCTCGTCTGCCTCTCCTGCCTCGCCCCTCGTCCAGACCTCGGCTGCCCCTCCTGCCTTGCCCCTCACTTCGTAACATCGTGTACGTATTTCTACTTACCTCACTGCTCACCATGTCCATATACGACGAGGATTTATGGCAGGTCGACGACATCATGGAGTCCCAGCAACTATCCGAGGCAGAGGAAGCCAACGAAGAGAGTGTCATTCCCACCCGCCGGAGCTCTCGTTTGGCAAGTAAACATCCAAATACTCCCAGCATCGAGGATTGGCCAGTGCCTAAACTCCTGGAAGTATTGTTTAAAAACGACATTACTGTTCCAGTAGGGGCTTCTCACGAGGAACTGTTTGCGCTGTTTAAGAAGAACATCATTCTTTTTGGATTGGAGCAGCAACAACTGCAGCATCGGTAGCTCCCGTCTCAACACTTAAGGCTATGGGTAGATGGTCATCATCGGCTTACGAACGATACCTCCGGCCTGAGGCGCAAGCAATCCTTGGTGCTCAAAAAGCAATGAGTGCCCTGTAACCAGGGACGGACTGGCCATCGGGCATACCGGGCAAATTCCCGGTGGGCCGATGCGTATTTGGGCCGGTCCAGGTCTTATGTGGGCCGGTCCAGCCCCACCCCCGTCAACAATCGCGCAGCACCCCCCCACCCCGTTAACAATCGCGCACTCCCCCCCCCCCCCCCCCCGTTAACAATCGCACACTCCCCCCCCCCCCCACCCCACCCCGTCAACAATCGCGCAACCCCAGGGCCAGTCCAGGACAAAATTGCCCGGGCCGATTTTTGTTCCCAGTCCGCCCCTGCCTGTAACTGCTGGCTAAATTCAATAAATGTATATAAAAAATTCCGGGGACCTTTCTAGTTATACTAGCATGTACTTCAACTAGTGTCTGCTTAGAGGTATCAGTTATTATGCTGCTGGCTCCTCTTACCGGCACTTCCATGTAGCTCATGGAAGGGAGGTTGCCTGGTGTGGTTCTTTGGGGGCAAGGAGGTCCCAGAACAGAGCCATACCGCCAAATGTAATATTCTGCAAATGTAATATTCTGCTTTAGAATAAAAGATTATTTTGACAAAAGTGGTCCTGACTGAACTCAAATAACCGACCGACCCAGAAACTCAAAATGAAAAGTGTGCAGATTCAGGAGGTGGAAACAGGATTGAACTGCCAGCTATGACATTCAAGCGTTACGTAACGCCAATCAAGTGTACTGTTACATTTAGCTGTTAAATGATGCTATTACATGTAGCTGTTAAATAATGCTATTACATTTAGCCGTTAAATGATGCTATTACATTTAGCCGTTAAATAATGCTATTACATGTAGCTGTTAAATGATGCTAATACATGTAGCTGTTAAATAATGCTATTACATGTAGCTGTTAAATAATGCTATTACATTTAGCTGTTAAATAATGCTATTACATTTAGCTGTTAAATAATGCTATTATATTTAGCTGTTAAATAATGCTATTACATGTAGCTGTTAAATAATGCTATTATATTTAGCGGTTAAATAATGCTATTACATTTAGCTGTTAAATAATGCTATTATATTTAGCTGTTAAATAATGCTATTACATGTAGCTGTTAAATAATGCTATTATATTTAGCTGTTAAACAATGCTATTACATTTAGCTGTTAAATAATGCTATTACATTTAGCTGTTAAATAATGCTATTACATTTAGCTGTTAAATAATGCTATTACATTTAGCTGTTAAATAATGCTATTATATTTAGCTGTTAAATAATGCTATTACATTTAGCTGTTAAATAATGCTATTATATTTAGCTGTTAAATAATGCTATTACATTTAGCTGTTAAATAATGCTATTATATTTAGCTGTTAAATAATGCTATTATATTTAGCTGTTAAATAAAGCTATTACATTTAGCTGTTAAATAATGCTATTATATTTAGCTGTTAAATAATGCTATTACATTTAGCTGTTAAATAATGCTATTATATTTAGCTGTTAAATAAAGCTATTACATTTAGCTGTTAAATAATGCTATTATATTTAGCTGTTAAATAAAGCTATTACATTTAGCTGTTAAATAATGCTATTACATTTAGCTGTTAAATAATGCTATTATATTTAGCTGTTAAATAATGCTATTACATTTAGCTGTTAAATAATGCTATTACATTTAGCTGTTAAATAATGCTATTACATTTAGCTGTTAAATAATGCTATTACATTTAGCTGTTAAATAATGCTATTATATTTAGCTGTTAAATAATGCTATTACATTTAGCTGTTAAATAATGCTATTACATTTAGCTGTTAAATAATGCTATTACATTTAGCTGTTAAATAATGCTATTACATTTAGCTGTTAAATAATGCTATTACATTTAGCTGTTAAATAATGCTATGACATTTAGCTGTTAAATAATGCTATTACATTTAGCTGTTAAATAATGCTATTACGTGCCGGGTCCAGGCTGCAATACTGATACCAATAATGTTCTCCCCCAGGAAAAGTCAGGGCCCTATGGAGTTCAGATAGCCTTCTCAATCCCTGTGATGACAGGTAACAGAAGAATGGTTAAACTGGTGAGAAATTAAAAGGGTAAATCTGCCAATTTATTAAGTATAGCATGTCAACCTCGAAATATACCAGTGTCTCCTGCTATCTCCACAAGATTAGCTCTACTCAATATCAGATCACTAGTCAACAAATCACTGTTAGTTAATGACGTCATTATGACCTATGATCTAGATTTTTTACTTCTTAGTGAGACATGGCTGACTGAATGTAGCTGTTGTGCTATTCTCAATGAGGCAGTACCAACAAATTTCAGTTTTATGAACAAGTGTCGAACTGGTAAGAAAGGCGGGGGAGTTGCTGCCATCTTTAAATCTGTATTTCAGTGCAAGGAAATTACGTTAGGTGATTTTAGCTCTTTTGAATATCTCTGTTTTTTTCTAAAAGGTGATCCAAAAGTCCTTTTTTTAATCATTTATAGACCTCCAAGATACTCAGGAAAATTCATTGAGGAGTTTGCTGAACTGCTGTCAGTTATCTGTACTGATTACACCTTTTTTATCATAACAGGGGATTTTAACATTCACGTAGACAATAACATGGACAGTAATGCCAAAGACCTCTCTGCTCTACTTGACACTTTTGGCCTCTTGCAACATGTGAAAGGGCCCACACACACTCGAGGCCACACTCTGGATCTGGTTATCTCTAAAGGTGTTAACATTTCTTCTGTTGATGTTAAGGACTTGGCTCTTTCTGATCATTTCTGTGTGTTCTTTGACTTACAGATCATTCCAAATGTTCAGTTAACCTCTGTGTCTGTTAAGAGAAGGTACATAAATGAGAATACCAGTGCAAAGGGTTAGGAAATTATTAATAAGAACATCAACAACACTCGCACTCTATTTGCTATGGTTGATAAGCTGACAAACCCCCTAAACAGATCCAGAACTCCTTTCCACAGCAAAATGCAATGAATTTGCTTTTTCAGCGAAAAAATCCAGTCGATAAGGTTAAATATTAACACAAATCAACAAAACAATAAAATAACGCAATCCCTAAGACCTCCCAGGAATAACTCAACTGCGATGTCAGAATTTAATACAGTTGACCAAAAAACCATAGAGGAAACAGTTCAGCATCTAAAACCATCAACATGCTGTCTTGACACAATGCCATCAGACTTTTTTAAAACTATTGTGAACTCTGTCCAAATAGATTTGCGACAAATACTAAATAGCTCACTTCAATCGGCACGTTTCCTAAATCCCTAAAAGTAGCTGCCATTAAGCCACTCTTAAAAAAGAGATCGCTGGATGCTTCCATGTTAACCAACTACAGACCTATCTCAAATCTTCCTTTTATAGCCAAGATCGTTGAGAAAGTGGTTTTTAATCAACTCAGCAAATTCTTGAATTCCATTGGCCTTTTCGACAAATTTCAATCAGGCTTCCGACCTCACCACAGTACAGAAACAGCTCTTATTAGAGTGTTAAATGATATTAGGTTAAACACTGACTCAGGCAAGGTGTCAGTTCTGGTCCTGTTGGATCTCAGTGCTGCATTTGACACTGTGGATCACAGTATATTGTTGAACAGGTTGGAAACTTGGGCAGGACTCAGCGGAACAGTCCTGAAATGGTTCAGGTCCTACTTGGAGGAGCGGAGTTATTTTGTGACCATTGGAAGTTATGAATCCAATCGAATGGCTATGACATGTGGAGTTCCTCAGGGGTCAGTTCTTGGACCCCTTCTGTTCAGTCTATATATGCTGCCTTTGGGTCAAGTTCTGCAGAACTCTAATGTAGACTATCACAGTTATGCAGATGACATGCAGATATACATAGCACTGTCCTCAGATGACTACAGTCCAATACAGTCATTGTGTCACTGTTTAGAGCAAGTAACAAATTGGATGAACCAAAATTTCCTTCAATTAAATCAGGACAAAACTGAGGTAATTGTTTTTGGCAATAAAGAGAAGAGGATTGCTGTCAGTAAACATCTCGAGTCACTCTCTCTAAAAACTAGGGACCAAGTCAGAAACCTTGGCGTGCTGATAGACTCAGATTTGACCTTCAGCAGTCATATCAAATCCATCACCAAAACAGCCTTCTATCAGCTTAAGAACATATCCAGAGTGAAGGGTTTTATGTCTCAAACAGACCAGGAGAAGTTGATTCATGCTTTCATCTCCAGTAGGGGCGGTTAGCTGTTAAATGATGCTATTACATGTAGCTGTTAAATAATGCTATTACATGTAGCTGTTAAATGATGCTATTACATTTAGCTGTTAAATAATGCTATTATATTTAGCTGTTAAATAATGCTATTACATTTAGCTGTTAGATAATGCTATTACGTGCCGGGTCCAGGCTGCAATACTGATACCAATAATGTTCTCCCCCAGGAAAAGTCAGGGCCCTATGGAGTTCAGATAGCCTTCTCAATCCCTGTGATGACAGGTAACAGAAGAAAGGTTAAACTGGTGAGAAATTAAAAGGGTAAATCTGAAAATGTATTAAGTATAGCATGTCAACCTCGAAATATACCAGTGTCTCCTGCTATCTCCACAAGATTAGCTCTACTCAATATCAGATCACTAGTCAACAAATCACTGTTAGTTAATGACGTCATTATGACCTATGATCTAGATTTTTTACTTCTTAGTGAGACATGGCTGACTGAATGTAGCTGTTGTGCTATTCTCAATGAGGCAGTACCAACAAATTTCAGTTTTATGAACAAGTGTCGAACTGGTAAGAAAGGCGGGGCAGTTGCTGCCATCTTTAAATCTGTATTTCAGTGCAAGGAAATTACGTTAGGTGATTTTAGCTCTTTTGAATATCTGTTTTTTACTAAAAGGTGATCCAAAAGTCCTTTTTTTAATCATTTATAGACCTCCAAGATACTCAGGAAAATTCATTGAGGAGTTTGCTGAACTGCTGTCAGTTATCTGCATTGATTACAACTTTTTTTATCATAACAGGGAATTTTAACATTCACGTAGACAATAACATGGACAGTAATGCCAAAGACCTCTCTGCTCTACTTGACACTTTTGGCCTCTTGCAACATGTGAAAGGGCCCACACACACTCGAGGCCACACTCTGGATCTGGTTATCTCTAAAGGTGTTAACATTTCTTCTGTTGATGTTAAGGACTCTTTCTGATCATTTCTGTGTGTTCTTTGACTTACAGATCATTCCAAATGTTCAGTTAACCTCTGTGTCTGTTAGGAGAAGGTACATAAATGAGAATACCAGTGCAAAGGGTTAGGAAATTATTAATAAGAACATCAACAACACTCGCACTCTATTTGCTATGGTTGATAAGCTGACAAACCCCCTAAACAGATCCAGAACTCCTTTCCACAGCAAAATGCAATGAATTTGCTTTTTCAGCGAAAAAATCCAGTCGATAAGGTTAAATATTAACACAAATCAACAAAACAATAAAATAACGCAATCCCTAAGACCTCCCAGGAATAACTCAACTGCGATGTCAGAATTTAATACAGTTGACCAAAAAACCATAGAGGAAACAGTTCAGCATCTAAAACCATCAACATGCTGTCTTGACACAATGCCATCAGACTTTTTTAAAACTATTGTGAACTCTGTCCAAATAGATTTTTGACAAATACTAAATAGCTCACTTCAATCGGCACGTTTCCTAAATCCCTAAAAGTAGCTGCCATTAAGCCACTCTTAAAAAAGAGATCGCTGGATGCTTCCATGTTAACCAACTACAGACCTATCTCCAATCTTCCTTTTATAGCCAAGATCGTTGAGAAAGTGGTTTTTAATCAACTCAGCAAATTCTTGAATTCCATTGGCCTTTTCGACAAATTTCAATCAGGCTTCCGACCTCACCACAGTACAGAAACAGCTCTTATTAGAGTGTTAAATGATATTAGGTTAAACACTGACTCAGGCAAGGTGTCAGTTCTGGTCCTGTTGGATCTCAGTGCTGCATTTGACACTGTGGATCACAGTATATTGTTGAACAGGTTGGAAACTTGGGCAGGACTCAGCGGAACAGTCCTGAAATGGTTCAGGTCCTACTTGGAGGAGCGGAGTTATTTTGTGACCATTGGAAGTTATGAATCCAATCGAATGGCTATGACATGTGGAGTTCCTCAGGGGTCAGTTCTTGGACCCCTTCTGTTCAGTCTATATATGCTGCCTTTGGGTCAAGTTCTGCAGAACTCTAATGTAGACTATCACAGTTATGCAGATGACATGCAGATATACATAGCACCATCCTCAGATGACTACAGTCCAATACAGTCATTGTGTCACTGTTTAGAGCAAGTAACAAATTGGATGAACCAAAATTTCCTTCAATTAAATCAGGACAAAACTGAGGTAATTGTTTTTGGCAATAAAGAGAAGAGGATTGCTGTCAGTAAACATCTCGAGTCACTCTCTCTAAAAACTAGGGACCAAGTCAGAAACCTTGGCGTGCTGATAGACTCAGATTTGACCTTCAGCAGTCATATCAAATCCATCACCAAAACAGCCTTCTATCAGCTTAAGAACATATCCAGAGTGAAGGGTTTTATGTCTCAAACAGACCAGGAGAAGTTGATTCATGCTTTCATCTCCAGTAGGGGCGGTTAGCTGTTAAATGATGCTATTACATGTAGCTGTTAAATAATGCTATTACATGTAGCTGTTAAATGATGCTATTACATTTAGCTGTTAAATAATGCTATTATATTTAGCTGTTAAATAATGCTATTACATTTAGCTGTTAGATAATGCTATTACGTGCCGGGTCCAGGCTGCAATACTGATACCAATAATGTTCTCCCCCAGGAAAAGTCAGGGCCCTATGGAGTTCAGATAGCCTTCTCAATCCCTGTGATGACAGGTAACAGAAGAAAGGTTAAACTGGTGAGAAATAAAAAGGGTAAATCTGAAAATTTATTAAGTATAGCATGTCAACCTCGAAATATACCAGTGTCTCCTGCTATCTCCACAAGATTAGCTCTACTCAATATCAGATCACTAGTCAACAAATCACTGTTAGTTAATGACGTCATTATGACCTATGATCTAGATTTTTTACTTCTTAGTGAAACATGGCTGACTGAAGGTAGCTGTTGTGCTATTCTCAATGAGGCAGCACCAACAAATGTCAGTTTTATGAACAAGTGTCGAACTGGTAAGAAAGGCGGGGCAGTTGCTGCCATCTTTAAATCTGTATTTCAGTGCAAGGAAATTACGTTAGGTGATTTTAGCTCTTTTGAATATCTCAGTTTTTTACTTAAAGGTGATCCAAAAGTCCTTTTTTTAATCATTTATAGACCTCCAAGATACTCAGGAAAATTCATTGAGGAGTTTGCTGAACTGCTGTCAGTTATCTGTACTGATTACAACTTTTTTATCATAACGGGATTTTAACATTCACGTAGACAATAACATGGACAGTAATGCCAAAGACCTCTCTGCTCTACTTGACACTTTTGGCCTCTTGCAACATGTGAAAGGGCCCACACACACTCGAGGCCACACTCTGGATCTGGTTATCTCTAAAGGTGTTAACATTTCTTCTGTTGATGTTAAGGACTCTTTCTGATCATTTCTGTGTGTTCTTTGACTTACAGATCATTCCAAATGTTCAGTTAACCTCTGTGTCTGTTAAGAGAAGGTACATAAATGAGAATACCAGTGCAAAGGGTTAGGAAATTATTAATAAGAACATCAACAACACTCGCACTCTATTTGCTATGGTTGATAAGCTGACAAACCCCCTAAACAGATCCAGAACTCCTTTCCACAGCAAAATGCAATGAATTTGCTTTTTCAGCGAAAAAATCCAGTCGATAAGGTTAAATATTAACACAAATCAACAAAACAATAAAATAACGCAATCCCTAAGACCTCCCAGGAATAACTCAACTGCGATGTCAGAATTTAATACAGTTGACCAAAAAACCATAGAGGAAACAGTTCAGCATCTAAAACCATCAACATGCTGTCTTGACACAATGCCATCAGACTTTTTTAAAACTATTGTGAACTCTGTCCAAATAGATTTTTGACAAATACTAAATAGCTCACTTCAATCGGCACGTTTCCTAAATCCCTAAAAGTAGCTGCCATTAAGCCACTCTTAAAAAAGAGATCGCTGGATGCTTCCATGTTAACCAACTACAGACCTATCTCAAATCTTCCTTTTATAGCCAAGATCGTTGAGAAAGTGGTTTTTAATCAACTCAGCAAATTCTTGAATTCCAGTGGCCTTTTCGACAAATTTCAATCAGGCTTCCGACCTCACCACAGTACAGACACAGCTCTTATTAGAGTGTTAAATGATATTAGGTTAAACACTGACTCAGGCAAGGTGTCAGTTCTGGTCCTGTTGGATCTCAGTGCTGCATTTGACACTGTGGATCACAGTATATTGTTGAACAGGTTGGAAACTTGGGCAGGACTCAGCGGAACAGTCCTAGAATGGTTCAGGTCCTACTTGGAAGAGCGGAGTTATTTTGTGACCATTGGAAGTTATGAATCCAATCGAATGGCTATGACATGTGGAGTTCCTCAGGGGTCAGTTCTTGGACCCCTTCTGTTCAGTCTATATATGCTGCCTTTGGGTCAAGTTCTGCAGAACTCTAATGTAGACTATCACAGTTATGCAGATGACATGCAGATACATACATAGCACTGTCCTCAGATGACTACAGTCCAATACAGTCATTGTGTCACTGTTTAGAGCAAGTAACAAATTGGATGAACCAAAATTTCCTTCAATTAAATCAGGACAAAACTGAGGTAATTGTTTTTGGCAATAAAGAGAAGAGGATTGCTGTCAGTAAACATCTCGAGTCACTCTCTCTAAAAACTAGGGACCAAGTCAGAAACCTTGGCGTGCTGATAGACTCAGATTTGACCTTCAGCAGTCATATCAAATCCATCACCAAAACAGCCTTCTATCAGCTTAAGAACATATCCAGAGTGAAGGGTTTTATGTCTCAAACAGACCAGGAGAAGTTGATTCATGCTTTCATCTCCAGTAGGGGCGGTTAGCTGTTAAATGATGCTATTACATGTAGCTGTTAAATAATGCTATTACATGTAGCTGTTAAATAATGCTATTACATGTAGCTGTTAAATGATGCTATTACATTTAGCTGTTAAATAATGCTATTACATGTAGCTGTTAAATAATGCTATTACATGTAGCTGTTAAATGATGCTATTACATTTAGCTGTTAAATGATGCTATTACATTTAGCTGTTAAATAATGCTATTACATGTAGCTGTTAAATAATGCTATTACATGTAGCTGTTAAATAATGCTATTACATGTAGCTGTTAAATAATGCTATTACATGTAGCTGTTAAATGATGCTATTACAGTTAGCTGTTAAATAATGCTATTACATTTAGCTGTTAAATAATGTTATTACATGTAGCTGTTAAATGATGCTATTACATTTAGCTGTTAAATGATGCTATTACATTTAGCTGTTAAATGATGCTATTACATTTAGCTGTTAAATGATGCTATTACATTTAGCTGTTAAATAATGTTATTACATGTAGCTGTTAAATGATGCTATTACATTTAGCTGTTAAATGATGCTATTACATTTAGCTGTTAAATAATGTTATTACATGTAGCTGTTAAATGATGCTATTACATTTAGCTGTTAAATGATGCTATTACATTTAGCTGTTAAATAATGCTATTACATGTAGCTGTTAAATAATGCTATTACATGTAGCTGTTAAATGATGCTATTACATTTAGCTGTTAAATGATGCTATTACATTTAGCTGTTAAATAATGCTATTACATGTAGCTGTTAAATAATGCTATTACATGTAGCTGTTAAATAATGCTATTACATGTAGCTGTTAAATAATGCTATTACATGTAGCTGTTAAATGATGCTATTACAGTTAGCTGTTAAATAATGCTATTACATTTAGCTGTTAAATAATGTTATTACATGTAGCTGTTAAATGATGCTATTACATGTAGCTGTTAAATGATGCTATTACATTTAGCTGTTAAATGATGCTATTACATTTAGCTGTTAAATAATGTTATTACATGTAGCTGTTAAATGATGCTATTACATTTAGCTGTTAAATGATGCTATTACATTTAGCTGTTAAATAATGCTATTACATTTAGCTGTTAAATGATGCTATTACATTTAGCTGTTAAATAATGCTATTACATGTAGCTGTTAAATAATGTTATTACATGTAGCTGTTAAATGATGCTATTACATTTAGCTGTTAAATGATGCTATTACATTTAGCTGTTAAATAATGCTATTACATGTAGCTGTTAAATAATGTTATTACATGTAGCTGTTAAATGATGCTATTACATTTAGCTGTTAAATGATGCTATTACATTTAGCTGTTAAATGATGCTATTACATTTAGCTGTTAAATGATGCTATTACATTTAGCTGTTAAATAATGCTATTACATGTAGCTGTTAAATAATGCTATTACATGTAGCTGTTAAATAATGCTATTACATGTAGCTGTTAAATGATGCTATTACATTTAGCTGTTAAATGATGCTATTACATTTAGCTGTTAAATGATGCTATTACATGTAGCTGTTAAATGATGCTATTACATGTAGCTGTTAAATGATGCTATTACATTTAGCTGTTAAATAATGCTATTACATGTAGCTGTTAAATAATGCTATTACATGTAGCTGTTAAATGATGCTATTACATTTAGCTGTTAAATGATGCTATTACATTTAGCTGTTAAATAATGCTATTACATGTAGCTGTTAAATAATGCTATTACATGTAGCTGTTAAATAATGCTATTACATGTAGCTGTTAAATAATGCTATTACATGTAGCTGTTAAATGATGCTATTACATTTAGCTGTTAAATGATGCTATTACATTTAGCTGTTAAATAATGCTATTACATGTAGCTGTTAAATAATGTTATTACATGTAGCTGTTAAATGATGCTATTACATTTAGCTGTTAAATGATGCTATTACATTTAGCTGTTAAATGATGCTATTACATTTAGCTGTTAAATGATGCTATTACATTTAGCTGTTAAATAATGCTATTACATGTAGCTGTTAAATAATGCTATTACATGTAGCTGTTAAATAATGCTATTACATGTAGCTGTTAAATGATGCTATTACATTTAGCTGTTAAATGATGCTATTACATTTAGCTGTTAAATGATGCTATTACATGTAGCTGTTAAATTATGCTATTACATGTAGCTGTTAAATAATGCTATTACATTTAGCTGTTAAATGATGCTATTACATTTAGCTGTTAAATGATGCTATTACATTTAGCTGTTAAATGATGCTATTACATTTAGCTGTTAAATAATGCTATTACATTTAGCTGTTAAATGATGCTATTACATTTAGCTGTTAAATGATGCTATTACATTTAGCTGTTAAATGATGCTATTACATTTAGCTGTTAAATGATGCTATTACATTTAGCTGTTAAATAATGCTATTACATTTAGCTGTTAAATAATGCTATTACATTTAGCTGTTAAATGATGCTATTACATTTAGCTGTTAAATAATGCTATTACATGTAGCTGTTAAATAATGCTATTACATTTAGCTGTTAAATAATGCTATTACATTTAGCTGTTAAATAATGCTATTACATTTAGCTGTTAAATGATGCTATTACATTTAGCTGTTAAATGATGCTATTACATTTAGCTGTTAAATAATGCTATTACATTTAGCTGTTAAATGATGCTATTACATTTAGCTGTTAAATAATGCTATTACATTTAGCTGTTAAATAATGCTATTACATTTAGCTGTTAAATGATGCTATTACATTTAGCTGTTAAATGATGCTATTACATGTAGCTGTTAAATAATGCTATTATATTTTGTTGTTGTAGTTGTTGTAGTTGTAGTAGTTGTAGTTGTTGTAGTAGTTGTAGTTGTAGTTGTTGTTGTAGTTGTTGTTGTAGTTGTTGTAGTTGTTGTAGTTGTAGTTGTTGTAGTAGTTGTTGTAGTTGTTGTTGTAGTTGTTGTTGTTGTTGTAGTTGTTGTAGTAGTTGTAGTTGTTGTAGTAGTTGTAGTAGTTGTTGTAGTTGTTGTTGTTGTTGTAGTTGTTGTTGTTGTAGTAGTTGTTGTTGTAGTTGTTGTTGTAGTTGTTGTAGTAGTTGTAGTTGTTGTTGTAGTTGTTGTTGTAGTTGTTGTAGTAGTTGTTGTTGTAGTTGTTGTTGTAGTTGTTGTAGTAGTTGTAGTTGTTGTTGTAGTTGTTGTTGTAGTTGTTGTAGTAGTTGTAGTTGTTGTAGTTGTATTTGTTGTTGTTGTTGTAATACTTTGATAAGTTAAGTTCAGCACAACTGCCATATGGACTATGAGTCCAGAAAGTCCACACGGTGCCACTCTCTGTTATCAGCACTCCTCCTAATGGGGAAATACGCTGATAACATCTGAACCCAAAGACATTTGGCCTTCTGCATAACAGGAAGCAGGTCCGGTCCTACCGTTAGGTCCGGTCTACGTTAGGTCCGGTCTACGTTAGGTCCGGTCCTACCGTCAGGTCCGGTCCTACCGTTAGGTCCGGTCTACGTTAGGGCCGGTCCTACCATCAGGGCCGGCCCTCCCATCAGGGGCGGTCCTACCATTAGGGGCGGTCCTACCATCAGGGGCGGTCCTACCATCAGGGGCGGTCCTACCATCAGGGCCGGTCCTACCATTAGGGCCGGCCCTACCATTAGGGCCGGTCCTACCATCAGGGGCGGTCCTACCATTAGGGGCGGTCCTACCATTAGGGCCGGTCCTACCATCAGGGGCGGTCCTACCATCAGGGCCGGTCCTACCATTAGGGCCGGCCCTACCATTAGGGCCGGTACTACCATCAGGGACGGTCCTACCTTCAGGGGCGGTCCTACCATTAGGGCCGGTCCTACCATTAGGGGCGGTCCTACCATCAGGGCCGGTCCTACCATCAGGGGCGGTACTACCATTAGAGGCGGTCCTACCATCATGGCCGGTCCTACCATTAGGGCCGGTCCTACCATTAGGGCCGGCCCTACCATTAGGGGCGTTCCTACCATTAGGGCGGTCCTACCATTAGAGGCGGTCCTACCATCAGGGCCGGCCCTACCATTAGGGGCGTTCCTACCATTAGGGGCGGTCCTACCATTAGAGGCGGTCCTACCATCAGGGCCGGTCCTACCATTAGGGGCGGTCCTACCATTAGGGGCGGTCCTACCATTAGAGGCGGTCCTACCATCAGGGGCGGTCCTACCATCAGGGGCGGTCCTACCATTAGGGGCGGTCCTACCGTTAGGGCCGGTCCTACCATTAGGGGCGGTCCTACCGTTAGGGGCGGTCCTACCGTTAGGGCCGGTCCTACCATTAGGGGCGGTCCTACCGTCAGGTAGGAATTGGTTGTGGGAAGGTTTGAAACGTTCTTCCTTTTTCAGCTGGCAGCTCCTTCCCCTTGAGAGCCACGAAGACGAGTGCAGCAGCAAGCAGACCTGAACATCTCAACATGAAGCTCCTGGTGCTGCTGGTCCTCCTGGCCTCCTGCATGCTGGGCTGGGGCCAGCGGACGGCCAGCTTCCCAGGTAGGCTCCTGGTAGTCATGGAAACCAGATGACCAGGAGTTACTCCAGTCAGGCGTTCATTTCATATTGTGGTGTTTGCTTAGAGAGTTGTGTCTGTAATGGTTGCAACTCAACCCGTCTGTAAGCATTTAGTTTTTAAAGTTGGGGCTTATTGGAAGCAACATTGGTTTAATAAGTGGAACACATTTATTACATATTACATATTACATATTTATTCAGCTGTTTACTCCCCAACACAGAGTGGTCACTTTAACACTTTCTGATGTCTAGGTTTACATTCAGGTGCTTTCATGTCGACATTATCAATTACTCATTTTAGTATTAGTTAGAGATGGTTAGTTTAGGTGTTAGGTTAGAGATGGTTAGTTTAGGTGTTAGGTTAGAGATGGTTAGTTTAGGTGTTAGGTTAGAGATGGTTAGTTTAGGTATTAGTTAGCGATGGTTAGTTTAGGTGTTAGGTTAGAGATGGTTAGTTTAGGTGTTAGGTTAGAGATGGTTAGTTTAGGTGTTAGGTTAGAGATGGTTAGTTTAGGTATTAGGTTAGAGATGGTTAGTTTAGGTATTAGGTTAGAGATGGTTAGTTTAGGTATTAGTTAGAGATGGTTAGTTTAGGTGTTGGTTAGAGATGGTTAGTTTAGGTATTAGGTTAGAGATGGTTAGTTTAGGTATTAGAGATGGTTAGTTTAGGTGTTAGGTTAGAGATGGTTAGTTTAGGTGTTAGGTTAGAGATGGTTAGTTTAGGTATTAGTTAGAGATGGTTAGTTTAGGTGTTAGGTTAGAGATGGTTAGTTTAGGTGTTAGGTTAGAGATGGTTAGTTTAGGTATTAGTTAGAGATGGTTAGTTTATATATATTAGCTGAAGGAGAACAGCTGTATTGTTGGTGTGGTGCTGCTGCTAATAGCGTCTGTCTGAAAACCTCAAACAGAGGAACTGACTGTTTAGAAACTGACATTTAAAAAACACTTCTAAACATGAGTGTCCTCGCTGTCCGTGACGCAGAACAGGAGAAGGAACCCAGGTTCTGGAACGAGTGGGCCCAGAAGACCCTGGCCAAGGCTCTGTCCCTGCAGACCCTCAACAAGAACAAGGCCCAGAACCTCATCCTGTTCCTGGGAGACGGTGAGCACACCGCTGCCTCCAGACCTCCTCACACGTCTGCAGACCTCCTCACACGTCTCTCCATACCTCATACTCCATGTTGTGAAAAGCAGTTTCTCTTGAAACTCTTACTCACGCGTGTTCTTCAATGAAGCGATAGAAGAAGTTTAAGTTTACTCAATAATCAGTTTTATTCTTAACACCAGTATAATGTGCAGAGTTTTACAGATATCTGGGTCCCACTATGTTTCCCTGACAGACAACAAAGTGTGTGTCAGTTCACGAAGTCTGAGCACACCTAACAACACCCACTCGGTGTCTTTCGGGGCCGGTGCCTGCTCTGCACCTCCTTGGATTACTGCCACCTGTTTGGAAAAGGCTGCAACCAGTGCCGTTAGTTGATCATAGTATGGCTTGAGTTCACTGAACTCCTTGTTGACATTAAAGCTAGTGGAAGGGCTTCTAGCTGAGTTTACTGTGTGCACATATTTCACCAATCTTTCCCTTCAGTGTCTGGTTCATCCTTTCGACCTTGCCTTGAGACTGAGGATGGTAGACATAACCTAATCGCTGTTTGATGTGTGACTGCTGCACCACACTTTTCACAGTTTTCCGAATGAAAGCTGATCCATTGTCTGATCTAATTCCTAATTGAATTTCACACCTTGGCATGACTTTTCTAGATAAAAACTTGATTACAATAGTCACACTTTGATCTTTTATTGGGGCTGTTTCTACCCAATTGCTGAATCTGTCATTGACTACTAGCATGTACCTTTTACCATATACACTTTTGATCATATCAACATAGTCTAAGACCTGAATTTAAATTCGAATTTTGAATCAAGTTTATTGCCAAGTAGGATTGTTCATACAAGGAATTTGACTTGGTGTAATTGGTGCATAATAATTAATTAAAATATAAACAATATAAATATCTATACAATATCTAAAACCAAGGAGCAGCAAAGGCTGATGTCTAAATGGTCCCTCGGGTGTGGGAATGTGTCCCACTAGAGTAGTGATTGTTTTTCTTTCGTTGTTTTCTGCACATGCTTCACAATCATTGAGCTGATCAATCATTGTTTGCAAGTATGGTGACCAAAAATCTTGTTTTCTGATTTTAAACCTTGTTTTCTGATTCCCTTCATCACCTCCCCCCTTGCGCCATGGTGAAAACCATGCGCATCTTTAATGAGCCTTGTAACAACCAGGTAGGTGCAACACAATGTCCATGCGCACCACGCCATGCACTATCAATGTCTGATTATGATTTTCCAACTCCTCGTTTGAGACTTAAGTTAGCTAAATAATGACCTTCTGCCTTTAAGGTGCTATGCCCTTTAACCTCAACTACAGCCAATCTAGTAGAAAGGGAAATTGCAGCCAGTAAATCCTAAACCTAAATTTTGATATGATATGGGTTTACCATCAACCGCTTTTAAACCACGCTGTTACCAAATTTACCAAATCATGCACTATACCGAAAAACAAAACGCAAATCCTTATACCTTCTCTTAAGAGTTTAAACAAATGACCTGTCCTAGTTATTGCCACATATTCACTGCTTAAGCCGACATGTCTGGAATCCATCCTATCCTCCACCTTTCAACCCAAATGGTTTCTCCTTTGATGGTTTCATCTTCTCGTCACTCTATGATCGAGTGAGTCAGTGCGACTTGGCCGAGTAATCGTGACTGTGCCTTAGGTTGTCCCCAGGTTTCAAGGTGGGATCTTACCCGTCATAGGCTGACCAGCCTTCCCTACTGGCCTGTTGCAGGATGCCGTGTGTGGGGATAAATCCCTTCTGATTCTTGTGTTCAGCCCATAGGATAGGTGGCTGTGGAGGAGTAGAGACAGATATCTATGACAGCTATCCATGCAGTCCTGTGTATGCGTAATGGAGACACCACGCGGTGTTGATGCTGTAATTATGACGCGGTGGTGGACGAAGCTAACAAATAAAGATTTTCAACACAGCATAACAGCGTTAGGCGTTGGCGTTTGCAAGGTAAACCCAATTCTTCCCAATGTCAATAAACAATCTAGCTTGTGCATTAGATCCCTTCCCAACAGATTGCTGAAGTACTTTTTAATGATCACTTTAACCATTTAACCAGCAGGTCATTGCAAATGTTCAGAGAACATTTGTCTGACCCAAACAATTTGTCAATTAAACCAATAAAACACAAACTAAAACAAAGACTAAACAACCTGCAATCTATTTCAACAAAACACATGGAAAGCAAGATATGGCCATGACAACAAAGGCGGGACTTATACCACGCAGTCCACTCTCCCCCCTTGGAGACACACCTCCCGGTAGACTCTGGCAGCCCAGAACAAACTTTCTTTTAACTATTTCAACACCACACTATGGAGGTATTCTAAGCAACCAAATGATGGACTTATTTTATTGCTACATACGCAACACTGCGTATCAGTTTTTTATATTGTAATAACTACCGCACTCCCGCAGGGTCCTTTTAGGGCGGGTCCCTCCCTCAGTTTGGTGAGGGGGGAATTTCCCTGAACTCTCGAAAGAGTCCCCAGCGCTGGTTGACCCCTGGACTTCTGTGGACGAGCGGTAGAGGAGATAACTTTTGATTTAAATGAATAGTACCCAACTTAACTGAGCTGTTGGTCTGCTAATTGTCCCACAAAACACTAAAACACTTTTATACACATTTATAAAACAAATACACAGAGAAAACAAATCAACCGAAAACACAGAAACTGTGTTTCTGTGCCAATACCACACAATACCACACAATACCATACCGTGACCGACAGCAGCTATCCCCTGGGCCGTCCTCGGTTCCAACGCTAACCGATTATAACTGATAACCCGCTTATGCATTTTGTGTGCAGGGATGGGTGTTGCCACGGTAACGGCCGCTCGCATACTGAAGGGGCAGCTGAAAGGACAGAGTGGAGAGGAAGGGCAACTGGAGATGGACAAGTTCCCTTTTGTGGCCCTGTCCAAGGTCTGTTTTACTTACTGTACTGTGTGTGTGTGTGTATGTGTGTGTATAACTCCAGATGCCATAACCCTAACACTGTAACCTTAGATAACTCTGGACCCTAAAGGCCCTAATATACAAACAAACTTGAAATTACCGTAACCCTTACCCTAGACCCCCTTACCCTAGACCCCCTTACCCTAGAGCCCTTACCCTAGAGCCCTAATCCTAGACACCCTTACCCTAGACACCCTTACCCTAGACACCCTTACCCTAGAGCCCTAACCCTAGACACCCTTACCCTAGAGCCCTAACCCTAGAGCCCTTACCCTAGACCCCCTTACCCTAGACACCCTTACCCTAGACACCCTTACCCTAGAGCCCTAACCCTAGACACCCTTACCCTAGAGCCCCTAACCTATAGAGCCCTAGGCCAGGCCCACACAGCGCCCCCTGCTGTGTGAGTGGTGCTAATAAGACTTTAGATTAATAATCTTAGACTTTAGATTAATAATCTTAGGTAGGGGCAGAAAAGGTATCCCAGAGTGCATTTAGATTTTCACTTGGATAATGGCCACCAACAAATATAGTGATATGAATCATGAAAACGTCGGTATAAGATATCAACGCGCCATTAAGTTACAGCTGCCGCCTACTAGCAGGGACAAACCCTGACCCTGACCCTGGGGACAGAGCCTCAAGGCCGCTGGCGGGTCCTGAACCTGACCCTGGGGACAGAGCCTCAAGGCCGCTGGCGGGTCCTGACCCTGACCCTAACCCTGGGGACAGAGCCTCAAGGCCGCTGGCGGGTCCTGAACCTGACCCTAACGCTGGGGACAGAGACTCAAGGCCGCCGGCGGGTCCTGACCCTGACCCTAACCCTGGGGACAGAGCCTCAAGGCCGCTGGTGGGTCCTGAACCTGACCCTAACCCTGGGGACAGAGCCTCAAGGCCGCTGGCGGGTCCTGACCCTGACCCTAACCCTGGGGACAGAGCCTCAAGGCCGCCGGCGTGTCCTGAACCTGACCCTAACCCTGGGGACAGAGCCTCAAGGCCGCCGGCGGGTCCTGAACCTGACCCTAACCCTGGGGACAGAGACTAAAGGCCGCTGGCGGGTCCTGAACCTGACCCTAACCCTGGGGACAGAGACTCAAGGCCGCTGGCGGGTCCTGAACCTGACCCTAAACCTGGGGACAGAGCCTCAAGGCCGCTGGCGGGTCCTGAGCCTGACCCTAACCCTGGGGACAGAGACTAAAGGCCGCTGGCGGGTCCTGACCCTGACCCTAACCCTGGGGACAGAGCCTCAAGGCCGCTGGCGGGTCCTGAACCTGACCCTAACCCTGGGGACAGAGACTAAAGGCCGCTGGCGGGTCCTGACCCTGACCCTAACCCTGGGGACAGAGCCTCAAGGCCGCTGGCGGGTCCTGAACCTGACCCTAACCCTGGGGACAGAGCCTCAAGGCCGTGTAGAGTAGCGCACCAGCGCCACTTTCAACCCGCTTGCTAACCAGTGAGTCCACTACATGAAGTGTTTTGCGGAGCAGCGCCCGCTGGGTTTATTATTCCGCCTCCGGCGTTTTGTACACTTTATTTTCTCGGGCTGATCAATTGAAATGGCCAAGATGGCGTCCGTGTGGGATTAAACACGCCTCCGGTGTGAAGACAAGGGTGCAAAAAAGTGACAGCTTGCTCTCTGCACTTGAGCTTTGGTGTCCAGTGGCTGATCCTTTGTTGTCTCAGGGGGACGCATCGACCATGGACACCACGAAGGCAAGGCCAAGCAGGCCCTGCACGAAGCCGTGGAGATGGACCGCGCGATTGGACGCGCCGACCTGATGACCAGCACCCTGGACACTCTGACCGTGGTCACCGCCGACCACTCCCACGTGTTCGGCTTCGGCGGCGACACGCGCAGAGGAAACTCCATATTTGGTAAGAGTGGATGATGATGATGATGATGATGATGATGATGACAAATCTATGTTTGCAATTGCATGACCAACACACAAGCAGCAGTAATATTAGAGTATAACTGAAGGTGCCAATATGGTGGAAAAGGTTTTATTCACTGCAGTGTTGAAGAACATTTTGGACCCTGTGGCCACCAAAATGTTTTTTTGTCACCAAAAGGTGACATATTAAAACACTTGCTTGACTGGTAGATTAGTCCACTCAGGTGAAAAGACCATATTTAAAAAGTTAATTACGGACCCTGTCTGTCAACAGACAATCATTGGACAAACATGAGACACAGCCGTGGATGTTTTGGCTCGTGGAAAGCAGATAAAACTCGCTGTGTAACAAAGACAACCTTGTTTGGGAAAGATAAATTACACATTACTGTTTTCTCACTCTCTAGTTTTCCCACGCTATTATTAACTGCACTGCAAGGAGCGACCTAGTCTGAAGAGCAAGCAGCATATTTAGCCTTAAGGTGACTTAGACTGGGACTTAGGGTTAGGATGGGGTTCGAACCCAGTGCCTTTCGGCTGGAGGGTGAAGCGGTGCGATTGTGTTCAGGTCTGTCTCCTCTGATGAGCGACGTGGACCAGAAGCCGTTCACCGCCATCGTGTACGGCAACGGACCGGGCTACAAAATAGTCAACGGCATCCGGGAGAACGTCTCCACCACCGACTACCGTAAGAACGTTGTCATGGAGACGCAGTTCATAACGCTGGTCTGTGGTGCCATCTCCTAACATCTCTCTCTGCCGTCTGTCCCCAGAGGACAACAACTACCTGGCCCAGGCGGCGGTGCCCCTGTCCGTGGAGACGCACAGCGGCGAGGATGTGGCCATCTTCTCCAAGGGCCCCATGGCCCACCTGCTGCACGGCGTCCACGAACAGAACTACATCCCCCACGCCATGGCGTACGCCGCCTGCATCGGCCAGAACCGAGCCCACTGCCATTAGGAACATTTCCTCTAGATTGAATCCCTTCTCCAGTCAACAGCATCTACCTCATGGGGTCGTAGATCGCATGTCACTAAGACTCACAGACATGTTAACTGGGAACAACCTGATTATGTCACCAATAAAGAGCATGTGTTGGTTTTCTTACACCGTTTTCAAATGATTTGGGGTTGAGACGGATTTAACTGTTCCTTACAACAATTATGTCAATACTGTGGAAAGGTTTTCCTCATAAGATCAATCTGGATATCAAAATGCAATTAAGACAAAAGTCCAACAGACATTTCACCAAAATCACTTTGTTCTTCGTTTATTGACAACCATCGACAGTACTAAGGTATGCACAACATGTCCCCTGCGACGATGCTCTGGTCCGGTGTGTGAGGGGAACCCAGACCCAGACCGCCAGGCTGAGGGCTGCAGCACTGAGCTGGAAATGAAGCCCTGCCTTGTTCCCCAGAACATTCTTGATATATGAAAACACATGTTGGGAATCCAGTCCCAGACCTGGGCCCCCAGGGTCCTGGCTCTAAACCCAGTCCCAGACCTGGGCCCCCAGGGTCCTGGCTCTAAACCCAGTCCCAGACCTGGGCCCCCAGGGTCCTGGCTCTAAACCCAGTCCCAGACCTGGGCCCCCAGGGTCCTGGCTCTAAACCCAGTCCCAGACCTGGGCCCCCAGGGTCCTGGCTCTAAACCTGCTGGAAGATAAAGATCCTCCCTCCCTCCATCTCTGTTGACCTTGGCTTCAACAGAGATGTTTTCATCTCACGGTGTTTGGAAGGAGATTGAAAGAGTGCAAACTGAAGACCCAAACATTTGATATGTTTATATTATGATATTATATATTATAAGTCTTCCTCCAACTCTGAACTATGTGGACAGACAGCCAGTTTACAAGGTTTTCCTGTGGGCTGCGAAGCACCTTTACTCAGGATTAAACTTTAGTTAAACTTTAGTTTAATCCTAATGTCAGGAGCCATCAGTCACCACTTCCTCGGTTGAGGGGGAATGAATTGACAAGATAATCAGTATAAACGTTTATATGAACAGTTTCATAGTACATTTATTAACGACAATTCAGATTTCACAACAACCTTTCTTTTCTCCAAAAGTATCAAAAATATTAAACAGATCTCTAAATAAAACAGAGCTCTTTCAAAAGTACTAAATAATAGAAAACACGTCTCCACCAAGTCCCCACACCAGGACCAGAAGGCCCGGGTCCACCAAGTCCCCACACCAGGACCAGAAGGCCCGGCTCCACCAAGTCCCCACACCAGGACCAGAAGGCCCGGCTCCACCAAGTCCCCACACCAGGACCAGAAGGCCCGGTTCCACCAAGTCCCCACACCAGGACCAGAAGGCCCGGGTCCACCAAGTCCCCACACCAGGACCAGAAGGCCCGGCTCCACCAAGTCCCCACACCAGGACCAGAAGGCCCGGCTCCACCAAGTCCCCACACCAGGACCAGAAGGCCCGGCTCCACCAAGTCCCCACACCAGGACCAGAAGGCCCGACTCCACCAAGTCCCCACACCAGGACCAGAAGGCCCGGCTCCACCAAGTCGACACACCAAGACCAGAAGGCCCGGCGATGAGGCTGCTGATGTTACATCACTTCCTGGCCCTGGATGTTATAGAAAATTTATGCTCACCTCTCCAGCCAATCAGAATGGAGTATTCACCCACATGGTGTAAAGTAGAATAAATCAGTCTGAGATCTCATTCAATATTTAATTACTTAATTCTCCTTGCAGCTCCCATGTGAACTACAGTAACATGTGTGTCAGTAACTACGGTAACATGTGTGTCAGTAACTACGGTAACATGTGTGTCAGTAACTACGGTAACATGTGTAACCCTTTTTGGTGGAGCTACAAAAATATAAAAGAACTGTGACCAAATGTAATATTTTATCTATGGCTAGGCAGATCAGAAACTCTAGATACGACTACGGAGCCAAGGATGAACCAAACAACACACCAGGAACAACTCAGACACAATATCTCTCCTTTGAGAAAGAACTACTCTTCCCCTTTTAATAAAGAACAGGGAAGGATGAATAGAATACAGTTACACAGTATACAGTACAATTCTTACCCGGGTAATTATAAAAAATAAAATAACAAAATAAATCACAGCTGTATATATAGTCTTTGAATTCAATGTTCAATGTAACCCTTTCAACCTCAACCACTTAGTCCTTGCAGCAGATAATACTGCTCAGTCCACTGGAAAAGTGGCAACTGTTTTTCCTACCGCACTGTTGAATGTGTTAACGTTGTGGGTAGAAGCAAAGTTTCTGGGGTTCAGGGTTCCAGTCTTTTGCATGCAATTGGGATCTCTAATTCTTCTCCATTGGGCCGTAGCTCTAGCCTGGCAAGCCAGACCACATCAGAAAGATGTAAGGTCTGGCTCAGCTCCATTGGCAGTGTGGGCGGGATAAACGGTTGTCTTCAAGTTCCCTCTGCACGCAATAGGATAGCGTTACAACCAATCAGAGCAACGAAGAAGGTGACGTAGTCATGGCGACGGCTCCGACTACGTCATTAATCAAAACTCAGAATACATATTTATTTTCGAGGAAAGACTTCAGTGCCGTTCTTTGTTCTTTTCTCAAATAAAATGTTAACTTCAAGTCTTGAAGAGTCGGCCAAAGCCGAGTGGAGAGACAGCCGTTCGCCAGCAGCAGCAGCCATTGTTTACCTCTAACACGGAACCGTCGCAACTCTGTCGTCATGGTAACCCGGCTTCCGACTCCGCCCCTCACGCTGTGATTGGTCGGACATACTTTGTGTTTCCAGCACCAAAAAGCCAACGGAGCCGTGCTAGACCTACCTAGCTGCCAAATACATGTGCTGCCGCTAGGGGGCGTCTAGAGGTCTAGGCTACCGTAGCTCGCCATCAAACATCCAAGCTCCAAGTCCAGGTAGGTCGGGAACTCTCGGGATCCACTAAAAACCTGGGGCCGGATTCACAAAGCGTTCTTAAGATAAAACTTAAGTAAATTCTTATGAAAAAAACTAAGATTTTCCTAAGAATGTTCTTAAACGCTATTCACTATTTTTTTCTTAAGAATTGTCGTATGTCTTAGGAACTTCTTAGTTTTCTCACTTAAGACGTTCTTAGATTTTTAACTTGAGACTTCACTCGTGTGACTAACGACTTTAACGGTGAAATTAAAAAAATGGAGGACGCTAAGAGAAGCAAAACATTTTCGAGGCAGGAGTTGGAGGTGTTGGTGGAAGAAATAATTACAAAAAAAAAGTTATTGTTGGGAAGATTCGACAACATTACAGTGACAGCTGAAAATAAGAAGAGGGGGTGGGCAAAAGTTGCCCAGACGGTCTCTGCGGTGGGGTTCGCCAGAGATGGACCCGCAGTAAAAAAAAAGTGGGCGGACATTAAGTCCATCGTTAAAAAGAAGGCAGCTGAGAGGTCGAGAGAGCTGAAGAGGACTGGAGGAGGGAAATCCTCTATTCAACTTGACGCATTGGAGGAGAAGATATTGGGGGCCATTGGCGAAACTCTGGTGGGAGGAGTTGAAGGAGGAGTGGACACTGGACACGACGACAGTATCAACAAACAGCTGCAAACTGGAGGTAAGCTAGCAGCAAGATGCTACTGTACACAAGCGACTATCACCAGCTGTTTATGGCGCTTGTGATCCTTACGTTGTTATGAGACTTACGTTGTTATAAGAGAAGTCATTATCAATGGCAGTAGATAAGTTACCAATGACACACGGTATACCTAGTACTAGGCTCTGTTGACATGGCAATTAGATGTTAGCTAGCCTATCAAAACGTAGAAAGGGTAGGTCTACTTCCTATAACTACGAGAGACTGTTGTGGTCTAAGCTGTCAACTTAGGGTGACCAGACGTCCCGATTTTGAGTTGCGTGTCCCGAGTCCCGACAAAAGCCTGTCGGGACGCTAAAGTGTCCCGGTTTCCACCAACCACTATGAAATGTCCCCTGCTGTCAGCGATTACATAGCCAAAATGATCCGCCAGCACCCCCCCCCCCCCCCCCCCCGCTCAACAATTGCGCAACCGAAATGTTCCGCCAGCACCCCCCGCAAAGTGTCCCGGTTTTAGGTTCAGGAAATATGGTCACCCTATGTCAACAACACGGTGTCCTGTGAAAATCGTATGAAACGAGGTCCTATTTCTGCTCGTAACTGGCTAGCACTACATGCACAGATCCTTGATTAGTGTCTCTTCTCAACCCTGCTAGACTACATGTTGTGATTGAAATGGCAGAGTGTGTATTAAGGGAGCGTAGCTAATGCGTTTAAAATAAGAGGTGGGTAAATTGGATTCTGTGACCACTGTGAAATAGGCCTAATAGCAGCAATCAGACAGGCTAGTGTATGTTTGAATGTTTGCCTTTTGTGTAAGGTATGCCCTGTTGGTAGTAGTGTTGCACCGATACCGATACTAGTATCGGGAGGGGCCCCGATACCGCGCTAAAATGCTGGCATCGGTATCGGCGAGTACGAACAAATAATGCGCCGATGCCATTTACATATACTAATATGAAACTTGGAACGCAGCGCTTTGCGTCTTTCTCTCCCTTCACTCACTGCTGCGTGTGATCACACGTGTTCAGTGCATGCCGTGCCAAGCAGCTATCCTATTGGCCCACTCCGGCCGCCCGGCCGCGCATGTTGACCGACCGACAAGCGACGACGACAAAGTACCAAAAAAAAGAAAGAAAAAAAAGCACCGGAGACGCGGAGGGCGCGCGGTTCAGCCGCGCGGCGCACAGAAAAGTTGCTCCGCCTGCGGACGCGCCGGTGCGGGGAAACTCAGTGAGCGGGTCCGCCTGCCGGTGCGACGCACCCGGTCACCACCCATGCCCCCCCCCCCCCCCCCCCGCTCCCCGGGGTGCCATGCGGACACAAACAAGGAGAAGAGGGGAAAAAGCAGGAGAGAGAGGGAGACGCGTCTTGCTCACAGGCGGGAGATCGCTCAAATGGACAGACAGTGACCGCATCACAGACGACGAGTTAAGCTGTAATCGGCTTCTCCCCGATTCCCCCCCGCTACATACTAGTAATTATCTCTAGTTATACTATATTATCCCATGATAATTAAGCCATGATAGCAATGATTTTACATCCAAGTGAGTATGCAGTTCTTTAGTATTAGAAGAAAAAAAGCTTGTGTATATATATATATATATATATATATATATATATATATATATATATATATATATATATATATATATTTTTTTTTTTTTTTTTTTTTTTTCCGGCGTGGTATCGGTATGGTATCGGTATCGGCCGATACTGCACAGCCGGGTATCGGTATCGGTATCGGGGGCCAAAAAATGGTATCGGTGCAACACTAGTTGGTAGGCTACTAAAACTTGTGTTTAGCCTTAGCTTTATTTGCTTAAGTTGCAGCATAGTTAATGTCAGTCCAATCATACTTTTTCTTACTTTGATAATCCCAATAAACCTTACCATGCCATTTAATAAACCCAGACAAGCCAAACTAATCTAGCACTGTGTGTAGCCTATAAAGCATGCCTTCACCTTGCAAGTGTAAGTTGTTTTAGTCAACTACATAACTAACAGTGCATATCTTTCTGTTTCTGTTGCTTTCCTGTAGATACTTTGGTGGTCCTAGCTGTCGACCAGGTTGCAGAACAAGAACCTCACACACCTACCATTACGATTCAAGAAAATGTAAGTTAATAAGTTTATCAGACACTAACTACTCAACCTAACCATACTTTTGATACTGTTTAATTTACAATCCCTCCATTCATGCTTCTTACAGAGTCCTGAAGGCGACTTGACTATATCACAATTGATATCAGATACATTTTACACACCAGCCACACACACCACCACACACACAGAGGACATGGTCTCCCTTCAGCGTGAGCTTCTGCATGAAGTAAAGCTGTTAAGGCGTGTCCAGGAGCAGCTCCTGCAGGTGGAGAGGGAGAAGCTGCTCATCGAGAGGGAGAAGCTACGCCTTAAACAGGCAACGTTCGATTTAAAAAATAAAGAATTTTGAACACAGATTTTGTTTGTTGTTTATTATGTTATTCACATGAATCTCCTCCTTATAAGATCTTGTATGCCAGAATTACATGGGGCAGGCACTGGGCCTGGGACATCACACTCAGGGTCATGGTCATCTGTAATGTTAGGAATAGGCAAGCGGTACATGATGCAGATGTTGTGGAGGATGAACGCACAGGTGATGATTTTACACGCCCTTTCAGGAATGTATTGGAGCACTCCACCAGAACGGTCAATGCATCTGAATCTAGATTTTACTACCCCAATGCACCTCTCCACAACACTCCGGGTTTTGCGTTGTGCACGGCTGTAGCGCTCATCTGGCTCTGTAGCTGGGTGGAGGATTGGGGTCATCAGCCATGGCCTTAGGGTGTAGCCACTGTCACCTATCAGTAGTATAGGAAAGTAAGTTAGGACAGTACAGTGTATGTTTTTGTGTAACCTAAAGTAGAATTTATGACTAGTTACTCACCTAACAACCATCCATCAGGCATTTCTCCCTCATTGAATTTTATCCCCGTGCCTGAATTCATTAGTATGAAGGAGTCGTGGGTGCTACCTGGCCACTTTGCAACAAGGTCTGTAACCCGGAGTGTTGCATCACAGATGACCTGTGTGTTAATTGAGTGAAAGTTTTTCCTATTTACAAAGCCGTCCTCCTCATCACTTGGTGCCTATATGGAATAAAGATTAATAAAATAAAACAATATTTGAGTGAATACTTTAAACACCATGTAAAATTGGTTTGGTAAAAACAGCTTAAAAAAACAGATTTGCAAAAAGGAATATAATTTTGTACATGATCTTACTTTGATTGCAATATGTGTCCCATCAACTGCCCCCAAGACATTAGGAAATCCAGCTATATCAAAGAATTGCTGCTTGGTTCTAATACATTCTTCATTTGTTGCTGGAAACTTGATAAACTGCCTTGCTCTTCTACAGAGTGCATTTGATACATCTCTGACCACTCGGCTAATAGAGGACTGGCTCACACCCAGTGTGCCCCCCACCACCATTTGAAAAGACCCAGAGGCATAGAATCTGAGGGCAGCCATAATCTGCAACACCACTGGAAGAGGTGTCGATCGCCTTGTTTCCCTTTTCAGATCATTTGACAAATTATCAGCCAGAAAAACAATTGCGGGCCTAGAGAGCCTATATTGTCTAATTAAGACATGATCAGGGAGTGTAAGAGGATCCATTCTGTCTCTCAGGGGTCTTGGTGGATTTTCCTCCCTAGCTGCTACCCAAAGAACTTCCATCTAAAGGTAATAATAATAATAATAATAATAAGGACATGGTTTCAGTTACTTGGCCTACTTAAATAATATGTTCATAGTGATTCATTAAGTAGTATACATCAAATACAACAACTGCCTCCTTGATTTACTTAGAGTACATTGAGTACGCCTACATGTGACCCAGGCTAAAAGGCCCATTTCAATTACATGTCAACTGTTTATGCTTAACGTGATAGGCTACATTCACACAAAACTGACCAACTTAAATTAAGAAAAAATGTTTACACATTGTCTAGGGCTAAACTAAATATTAATGAAATTAAATAAATGTACTACAAATGTGTTCAAGTAAATACATTTCAAGACTTACCTTTTCACTGCAGCTGTTTTAAGACAGGTGAGGGCTTCTCTTAAAGTTGTGAAGAAATTTGAGAAGAACTCTAAGAACTTTGTTTTCGAGAATCTCATTTGTTCTTAAGCTATATTTAAGGAAAAAACTTAAGAAGAAAGTTAAGAAAAAACTAAAGAAAAGATAAGAATTTCTTCAAGAATACCAAATCTTCTTAAAATGTGTCTTAAGAGCACAGTTAAGAAAAAAGTGGCACTTAAGAAGCATTTTTTTCTTAAGAACGCTTTGTGAATCCGGCCCCTGACCTATAGTGAATAAGGTCAGAGCATTCAAGCTTCTAATCAGTACACCACATAAAAGCTAGAATATAACTTCTAATTTCCCTGATTATTCTCTAAATTACCAGAGAATAACTCATGAACCATTGTAAAAGGATTTCACAATTATTAAAGATCAACATATATAATACAATCAAAATATTTGAGAATTATGGTTACTGAAATAACCTTTCACTCAAAATGAATTAGAAAACAAATATTTCCTCTGTCACATATTCACATTGACCTTCACATATCTCAATTGGCATAAAATAATAACAATAAAAGGAAAACATGCTGTGTGCACCCTCTGCCATGCAACAGCAGCCTACAGTAAAATCTACAAAGCAATGTCAGTGCAGCTTAATGTACTTTAAGTGCACAGTAAAGGTAGTTAAACAACAACATTATCTAATGTGCACAATTAGCAAAGTGCAGATTTGTGTGCTTAAAAAGCACAAATGAAGATCACACAAATAACCATACAGCATATAACAGATATGCAAGGGTTAAATACATACACAAAACACATATTACACTGGACCAATTTAGATTTCACTTTAAAATGAACAAAGCTAACATCTTTAGCATAAGCGAATGGCATTACCATAGCGTCTTGTTAGCGTTAGCGGCTACCTCATTTGCGGCTAACGATTAGCGTAGTCAAAACATCTCTCACCAATGCGTTTTTCCTCCAATAATGACGACGGGTCCTTCTCGCCGTTCTCGCCGTGCTCTCACAGGATCGCGGTGAAGTTATCCAGACAGTTTTTATCAGTTTTAAACTCTTTTCTCTGTCTTTGTTCCACGTGCTGTGTTAAGTTATTGTCGCTCCTTGCTGTTCAGAGAAGGAAACCCCGCGCGGAGCTGACACCTGATTGGTCGGCCGGCATTTAAGCTGGCATGTCTCAACATGTAAAAGGCTAATAAAAATAACCAGGAAGTAGACACTGGCAGAGGAAACAACCCTTTCAAAATAACAACACGGATTATTTAACCTTGGTTACACATGTGTGTCAGTAACTACGGTAACATGTGTGTCAGTAACTACGGTAACATGTGTGTCAGTAACTACGGTAACATGTGTGTCAGTAACTACGGTAACATGTGTGTCAGTAACTACAGTAACGTGTGTCAGTAACTACGGTAACACGTGTCAGTAACTACGGTGTTGCGGATTAATAATAAGCATATGTATCAGCAGCTACACATAGCCACACAAGGAGTAGAAATAAATGTATTTACCCGACCTGACCACTAGATGGCGGCAAACAATACACTGGGGGCTGGCGCTCAACACTAGCGTCATAGAGGTCACGCCTCTGTTGCGAATTAATAACATATGTATCATCAGGCTGTAAATATCTACACATAGCCAGGAGTAGAAATAAATATACAAGTTGTAGTAACTTCACCTCAACACATGATGGCGGCAAACAATATACTGGGGGCGGCACTTAACGCTAGCCATTGTGCGTCATGGAGGCCACGCCTCCTGCCCAGGGGCATCCGGCGGAAACATCCGGTTAGAATCAGAAGTCCCAGGCAGCGCATCCAGAAGGACGCAAAGCTACTAAGGATGCAAAGCTTGTGGGCTCTCCACGCGTGAACTTATACAAATACCCCTCCTTCTGCTTCATAGATTAAATAATAATGCTAAACAAATAAAGTGAGTTAAAAGCGATCCTGTTGTCGGCGGCCTTCTTCCTCGGAGCACAACCCCACACCTCCTGCCCAGTGACTTCCGGCGGAAGTCGCCGGCTCGAGTCAGAACCCCCCAGGTAGCGCATCGGGACGGATGCAAAGCGAGGGGGGCTCTCCACGCGGCGTGAAATACATATAATACCTCTCCTTCTGTTTCATAGTTAAATAACTTAAACCTAAACAAATAAAGTGAGTTATAAGCGTTCCTGTTGTCGGCAGCCTTCTTCCCCGGGACACAAACCCCACAACGGTAACACGTGTCAGTAACTACGGTAACATGTGTGTCAGTAACTACGGTAACAACATGTGTGTCAGTAACTACGGTAACAACATGTGTGTCAGTAACTACGGTAACAACATGTGTGTCAGTAACTACGGTAACAACATGTGTGTCAGTAACTACGGTAACAACATGTGTGTCAGTAACTACGGTAACAACATGTGTGTCAGTAACTACGGTAACAACATGTGTGTCAGTAACTACGGTAACAACATGCGTGTCAGTAACAGCAGTCAGTGTTGTAGGTTACTCACATCTGCAGTTAGCTCTACATTTATATATTTATATGTATAGTGTATTTATACATTTATATATTTATAGTGTATTTATATATTTATATTTATAGTGTATTTATACATTTATATATTTATATTTATAGTGTATTTATACATGTATGTATTTATAGTGTATTTATACATTTATATATTTATAGTGCATTTATACATTTCTTAGGCTTCACATTTTACCTTCCACTTTACTACTACTAATACAATTATTTAAAATTATGAAATAATGTTAACATTACACACACACACACATCACACACACACACACGCACACACACACACACACATCACACACACACACACACATACACACACACCAGCATTTACATGACTGGTTTAAATCCCGTTACAAAACTAAATAACGGCGACATATTACCATTTCCAACATGCTAATCTCCGCGCACATATTATATTATATTATCATATTATACTGCTCACCGGTTTCAGAAGTGCAAATAGTTACGTAGTCCAGGAAAATAACTTAATTAAACTCAGTATACGTCAAACATACAACAGTTCCCACTAGTCTGTACCAGCAGGTCTTCAGCTGCACAGGAAACCACGCTGTCACAATAAAAGCCCCCAGGATGGACTTCCTGTAGCTGAACCGACAGAACGACACGTGACCCCAGAGGGGCTCCGTAAAGTACAAATATAATACAACCATTACATTTTATTATTTTTCATTTTATAACTATTTCATAACTCATTCCTTTTTACTTATTTGCTTCATGTTGAGCAGCAACTAATATTTAAATTGCCTCTAGTTCTCAAATCTAAGGTTACAGCTGCAAACCCTTCACACGCAAGTTTGAAATGAAACGATTATTATTAGGCTCCGGCTTAATTAAACTCAGTAAACAAACATATACACCAGTTTCCACTGTTCTGTATAACCCGGTATAACCCGGGGGTAACTACGAAGCTGAACGTACGCAGGCTTTCTTTGGATAACTGGATCGACAAATACGAAACTCGCGATCAGAGTTAAACGGTTCCACGAAGCGTACGAGTCACTTTGTCAGTCAGGTGCTCCACTTTAGTTTCAATGTGCGTTCACATAAAGGCTAGCCTAGACCTCTAGACGCCCCCTAGTGGCAGCACATGTATTACAGCTCCAGACGCCCCCTAGTGGCAGCACATGTATTACAGCTCCAGACGCCCCCTAGTGGCAGCACATGTATTACAGCTCTAGACGCCCCCTAGTGGCAGCACATGTATTACAGCTCCAGACGCCCCCTAGTGGCAGCACATGTATTACAGCTCCAGACGCCCCCTAGTGGCAGCACATGTATTTGCAGCTAGGTGGGTCTAGCACGGCTCCGTCGGCTTTTTGGTGCTGGAAACACAAAGTATGTCAGACCAATCACAGCGTGAGGGGCGGAGTCGGAAGCCGGGTTACCATGACGACAGAGTTGCGACGGTTCCGTGTTAGAGGTAAACAACGGCTGCTGCTGCTGGCGAACGGCTGTCTCTCCACTCGGCTTTGGCCGCGACTCTTCAAGACTTTAAGTTAACGTTTTATTTGAGAAAAGAACAAAGAACGGCACTGAAGTCTTTCCTCGAAAGTCAGAGCCGTCGCCATGACTACGTCACCTTCTTCGTTGCTCTGATTGGTTGTAGCGCTATCCTATTGTGTGCAGAGGGAACTTGAAAGACAACCGTTTATCCCACACTGCCAGTGGAGCGGCGCCAGACCCGACATCTTCCTGATGTGGTCTGGACTGCCAGGCTGCATAAAGGGCGTAACCCAACGATATCCACCTCGACGACACGGACCCGACGGAGCGAACACGGTTTATGACGTCACTCAGGAGGAGCAAGTAGTGATTATGAACTCATACGAGGAGTTTAAAAAGCAAATAACGGCAAGGGGCGATACAGTTACAGCCCATAATAAGGCTGGGGAGGCGTGCTGGCTAACAATAGCAGATTCTGTGAATGCGTAAGAATTGTTCGCTATTAATCCCAATAGAGTGCATATGATTGCAACATGCAAAAGCAACCTCCAACTTGCTTTATTGTGTAATTTAGGGAATTCCTTTCAAATACATCCTGTATGTAAGAAACGTATTGCATGTGCGGTAGCGACGGCGGTGTGGTGGAGTAGGATGTGAGCTGACGCAGCGACCGGAGTTCATATGTTGTCTGTCCATCATCACACCTTCACCCATCTAGATGACCAAACTGGATAACTCCATAACAGTAATGAATAAGTATTCCATACGACATACGAAATATAACTTATTAAAATACACATAAGTTCACTTCAATTGGGAATCGAACCCAGCAGGCAGAATCTCAAGACTGACGCGCTACCGCCATAGTGGTGTGCGATACTGCATATTTTGGTATCGATCCGATACCCAGTAAATACGGGACAGTATCGCCGATATCGATACCGATACCGATACCGATACTTTTCAATAAATGAGGTGGATGCGTCATTGAATTGCTAAATCTCAATTAATTTTCATGACCTTAAGTGTTTTTTGTGATGTTTCCTTTTTTATTATTAAATAGTTAAAACCTAGGACAGAATGAGGACAAAGTTTATAATTAATTAAGTTTTTTGCTTTGCGTCACGTGACTCGCGTGACGGCGCAACATCTAAACACAAGACGGGGGGGGGGGAGCAAAGTGAGCTCTGTGCTGACACCGGAGCGGCGAGTCCGGTGACCGCTGTTTCCTCTTTGCCGAAACCGCAGCATTGCAAACAAGAGCAGAACTTAAAGTAAAGAATCGATCCCAACAGGAAAGTATCGATCCGACACCGATACCGACTTGGTATCGATACTGTCGATATTTGGATCGATCCGCACACCACTAACCGCCACTCCACCACTCATTCACGTATACAGGTGTTTATGTATACAGGTGTATATGTATACAGGTGTATATGTATACAGGTGTATATGTGTATATGTATACAGGTGTTTATGTATACAGGTGTATATGTGTATATGTATACAGGTGTTTATGTATACAGGTGTATATGTGTATATGTATACAGGTGTATATGTATACAGGTGTATACGTATACAGGTGTATATGTGTTTATGTATACAGGTGTTTATGTATACAGGTGTTTATGTATACAGGTGTATATGTATACAGGTGTATATGTATACAGGTGTATACGTATACAGGTGTATATGTGTTTATGTATACAGGTGTATATGTATACAGGTGTTTATGTATACAGGTGTATATGTATTCAGGTGTATATGTATAAAGGTGTATACGTATACAGGTGTTTACGTATACACCTGTATAGGTTTTAACACACACACATGCACATATACAAACACACACACACACACACACACACACACACACGCACACTTACATGTACACACACACACACACACACAAACACACACATGAACACACACAGCTGCAGAATGTCCTCTGTGATTAAGAAGAGTGATGTCTCATCTGGTCCTAATTAGCTTTTAATGATCTTATTAAGCCAGTGTTCAATCACCATGACAACCACACTTGATGGATTAGCATCTGATGAGGCTGATGAGGGGACAGGAGGAGAGGAAAGGTGGAGGAGAGGGGGGGGAGAGGAGGAGAGAAGTGGGGAGAAAGGAGGGAGGGGGGAGAGGAGAAGAGGAGGGGGGAGAGAGGAGGGAGATGAGAAGAGGAGGGGGGGAGAGAGGAGGAGAAGTGGGGAGAGAGGAGGGAGGGGGGGAGAGGAGAAGAGGAGGGGGGAGAGAGGAGAGAGGAGGAGAGGAGGGGGGAGAGAGGAGGGGAGAAGCTAAGTGTTACACGTGTTGCTGCTGGCCCAGGGCTAAGTGTTACACATGTTGCTGCTGGCCCAGGGCTAAGTGTTACACATGTTGCTGCTGGCCCAGGGCTAAGTGTTACACGTGTTGCTGCTGGCCCAGGGCTAAGTGTTACACATGTTGCTGCTGGCCCAGGGCTAAGTGTTACACATGTTGCTGCTGGCCCAGGGCTAAGTGTTACACGTGTTGCTGCTGGCCCAGGGCTAAGTGTTACACATGTTGCTGCTGGCCCAGGGCTAAGTGTTACACATGTTGCTGCTGGCCCAGGGCTAAGTGTTACACATGTTGCTGCTGGCCCAGGGCTAAGTGTTGCACGTGTTGCTGCTGGCCCAGGGCTAAGTGTTACACATGTTGCTGCTGGCCCAGGGCTAAGTGTTACACGTGTTGCTGCTGGCCCAGGGCTAAGTGTTACACATGTTGCTGCTGGCCCAGGGCTAAGTGTTACACGTGTTGCTGCTGGCCCAGGGCTAAGTGTTACACATGTTGCTGCTGGCCCAGGGCTAAGTGTTACACGTGTTGCTGCTGGCCCAGGGCTAAGTGTTACACATGTTGCTGCTGGCCCAGGGCTAAGTGTTACACATGTTGCTGCTGGCCCAGGGCTAAGTGTTACACATGTTGCTGCTGGCCCAGGGCTAAGTGTTACACGTGTTGCTGCTGGCCCAGGGCTAAGTGTTACACGTGTTGCTGCTGGCCCAGGGCTAAGTGTTACACATGTTGCTGCTGGCCCAGGGCTAAGTGTTACACATGTTGCTGCTGGTTCTGTAGTGTCCTTATGGAGATGCCAGCTGGGTCTCCATAAGGGGAAACTGGACCGGGTCCCAGAGGGTCTGCATGGGCTGCCAATCAAACACCGCAGCTGTCAGTTCTTGTATTGTTGTCTTATGTTTCTCTGGGGATCACTCGCATTCAGATTGCGTTCCTTTTACTGCAGTTACCAACTGCAGTAAAATAATGTTATTGTTTTTTTATCGCCTTAATCAGCTGAAATTACAATATTGTGGCGACCGGTGCGGAGGAATGAGACAGGAGTCCAGGTTTACATGTTTACACAACTGTGTGCCCCATACACCGCACGACCCCGGGAGTTGTCTTTATTTGTACACACCCACTCACATAGAAACACGGCACACCTGACAAACAACTAAAGCTCTCACTCACGGTCCAACCCCTACCCGAGGTGCACCCCCAGAACCCCTTGCGCAGGACCCCCATAGGGGGGCATGGCCGTGATCGCCACAATATTCTTCAGCGACGCATGTGATCAAATTGTTTTTGCGTTGTCAAGGAAACATCAGGGGGGTATTGCACAAAACTAGGATAAAGAAATCCAGGCTAATTGCGAAAGCGTGGCTTGGACTATTCTTGAACTATTTCCCCTGGCTTATTCGGTGGCACGATTGCCAAGCCAGGATAAATAGGCGGCTGAATCCAGTCGGATGAAAATAGCGGATAAGCGGCGTACTGGAATAGACCTATCGCTCACAGAATCACCGATCGGAACATGGATAAAAGTCGCATTTCATACGTCACGGCCACTGAACAGCTCCTTATTGGATACCCGACCCAAGCCCGACGGGACCCGAGGGGACCCGACGGGACCCGACGGGACCCGAGGGGACCCGACGGGACCCGACGGGACCCGACGGGACCCGAGGGGACCCGACGGGACCCGACGGGACCCGACGGGACCCGATGGGCCGGGTCGGGTTCGGACAGATATTTAGAAATGATGCTCGGTTTCGGGTCGGTCTCGGTGACGTATGCGCGATTTGAAATTAGAAATTTAAAACAGCTTATTCTGCATGGTAGCCAATGGGCTGTTTCACACGTTGTAAAGGTTCGACTGTGTGATTAAAATACATTTTATACATATGACATAAGCGTTGCGCTCATCTGTTTGTTGACATTTCCAAATGCGCTGCAGTTGCGTAATAAAGGCGGACTTTCATAAACACAAACGTAAATGTGTCATAGTATGACAAAATATAGACTTTAACTGTGTTGGCCTGAGTAATAACACTTGAATCAATATAAAAAACAGCCAACAGATTTAAATGAAATTCAAATGAGAAATGATTATATATGTAATATTTTAATTCGGGATAATTAAAAATGCAACATACTTAGAAAGACCACATGCTGTAAAACACATTAATTCCTCACAGAATTGACGGTGTAAATACAGGTGAATCACTAGGATTAAGCTTAGCCTGGCTGTTAGCCTGGCTGTTAGCCTGGCTGTTAGCCTGGCTGTTAGCCTGGCTGTTAGCCTGGCTGTTAGCCTGGCTGTTAGCCTGGCTGTTAGCCTGGCTGTTAGCCTGGCTGTTAGCCTGGCTGTTAGCCTGGCTGTTAGCCTGGCTGTTAGCCTGGCTGTTAGCCTGGTCTGGAGCAGGCTAGCCGCGGAGAATAAATCACCATGGTAACTCAGCCGGGATAAGTGTGAGCTGCTTTCATGCAACCGACTTGAGGCTAAATGAAGCCAGGATAACCTGAATCCGTAAACATATCCCGGCTTAATCCCTTATCCGACTTTTGTGCAATACCCCCCTGGTGATGTTCTGCTTGACCATTGTTGTTGTTAATGTTGGATTTGCAGCGCATGGATGTGTAACTGTTTACTGCTTCGGTATGTAAATACCAATTATCCAATTATCCAATTATCCATTCCGGGTCACTGAACCCGAATGTTCTTCCCCAAGAGACTTCCTCTTAATGCAGCCCCAATCAAAAGCCCCAAAATGCAGAGGCCCTCCCCCTCTCACCCGCTTGTGTGCGTGTGTGTGTGCGCGTGTGTGTCTTCTTCTTCTTCTTCTTCTTCTTCTTCTTCTTCTTCTTCTTCTTCTTCTTCTTCTTCTTCTTCTTCATGTGCTCATCCAACATGGCCGCTGTGTGACTGTGTGTTTGTTGCTATGTGGGACAGAGAGGCCTTTGATGCGTCTTAATGAGCGACTCCTTTACTCAAGTGTTCAGTTTGAGTCCCGGGCCTTCGCTCTCCGCTGGGTGAAGCATGCAGCATGCAGCATGCAGCATGAAGCATGCAGCATGCAGCATGCAGCATGCAGCATGCAGCATGCAGCATGCAGCATGTGTTTTGCTGGGAGGCGGTGGGGTTACTGGTGCTGCTTACAGCTGTTTGTATTTAACCCCAGAGTCGACCTCCATGATCTCTTTCATTATTCCCATTTCTTTTGCTGTGAATGCTGAGACTTAAGGTTTCAGTTCATCCGGTCTCTGTCACCCTTCCTCTCCCTTATCCCTTCACTCCATCTGTCTCCCTCTCTCTCTCCCTCTCTCTCTCTCTCTCTCTCT
>JAOPHQ010003789.1:67500-73442 GCA_030340625.1 Merluccius polli
TCCTATCCCAGTATTCCTATCCCACGTATCCTATCCCAGTATCCTATCCCAGTATTCTATCCCAGTATCCTATCCCAGTATTCTTATCCCAGTATCCTATCCCACGTATCCTATCCCAGTATCCTATCCCACGTATCTTATCCCAGTATCCTATCCCAGTATTCCTATCCCAGTATCATATCCCAGTATCCTATCCCAGTATTCCTATCCCAGTATCCTATCCCACATATCCTATCCCAGTATTCCTATCCCAGTATCCTATCCCACGTATCCTATCCTAGTATCCTATCCCAGTATTCCTATCCCAGTATCCTATCCCACGTATCCTATCCTAGTATCCTATCCCAGTATTCCTATCCCAGTATTCCTATCCCAGTATCCTATCCCACGTTTCCTATCCTAGTATCCTATCCCAGTATTCCTATCCCAGTATCCTATCCCACATATCCTATCCTAGTGTCCTATCCCAGTATTCCTATCCCAGTATTCCTATCCCAGTATCCTATCCCATGTATCCTATCCCAGTATCCTATCCCAGTATTCCTATCCCAGTATCCTATCCCACGTATCCTATCCCAGTATCCTATCTCACTTATCCTATCCCAGTATCCTATCCCAGTATTCCTATCCCACTTATCCTATCCCAGTATTCCTATCCCACGTATCCTATCCCAGTATCCTATCCCAGTATTCCTATCCCACTTATCCTATCCCAGTATTCTATCCCAGTATTTCTATCCCAGTATTCCTATCCCAGTATTAGCCTGCATTGTACACCAGAAGTTAGGCTGCTATGTTTACGCCTATGCACCTATCCTGTGATTTGCAATAAATAAATAAGACTTTATCGTCTGTATCTGGAATTAAGAACATTGTCTTAAGAAAAAGAGGCGAGTAACCTTGGAAACGCTCCGGATGGGAGAAAGGTTGCTGCGCTCTTCTCAGCTATGCCAGGTCACACTGTACTCTGCTATACACACACATTAATTAAATATCAGTGTCCCAATTACTTCCTGACTGTCTTGAAATAAGTTCAATTACTAACTATTGTGAGCGGTCCGGGGGATTCTCCCCTGGAAGAAGTTTTAGTTAATATTGTTGTGTAAAAGCACCATTTTAACACATTAAGTCTTAGATGGGTGTATTCCCTTTCAAATTATAATGATATATGCTATTATTCATATTTAGCATTTTATAAAAACTTTTTATTGCCAATGTTTTACATTTCTGTACTGTAATATTATATGTAACATTTTTAAAGGTGCAGTGTGTGGAATCTAGTGGCAGAAATGGAATATAATGTCGACTCCCTGCAAGCTCTTCATACTGATGTTACACATGTATGTTGTTAGTATGTTGTTCTAGTGTGGTTCTGGTTTGGGGCACCGTGGGGGAAAAGCTGGAAGAGGACCGTCGTCTGAACACCGCAGAAGATGCCAGCGGAGAGAAGTCCACCCAGCTTGGGGGGCGGTGCCGGCTTAGACCGCCGAGGACGAGGTAGGCCGCCTGATTGCTGGCGGCGCCGGTTTACATCGCCAAAAGTTCATGGTTAACCCGCCGGCCCTAGCGGTCGCCACCCCCTGCGTCCCCGCTTTACCGGCCCCTCGGGGATGGGCCTCCAGATTCCTACCTTGTCCAGGTCCAGATGGCGGCCCGACTCAGCGGTTGGACAGAAGGTGAGACGGCTGTCCACCTTGCGCTGGCATCAGAGGGGCTGGCTCTCCAAACGCCGGCCTGTCTACCAGGATGAAGCGCGCAGTCAGCATGGAGTGATGCGTCTATTGGCAGCTGAATGATGTCACTCGCAAAAACTCCTTCCCCCCCCGCTGCCCCGCATTGATGATGCACTCAACCGTATCGCATCGTTGGTTCAGCTCGCTCGACCTCCGCAGCGGGTCCTGGCAGGTTGAACTATCCCCTGCTTTCTCCATTGGCCAGGGGCTGTGGTGGTTCCGGGTCATGCCGTTTGGACTTTGCAATGGTCCGGCCACATTTGAGTGGCTGATGGAGAGGGTCCTGAACCAGGTTCCTTGAGATCGCTGTGTGGTCTAGCTGGACGATTGCCCACCCTGCAGATTTTGATGGGGCACTGGCCAGCCTCCTGGAGGTATTCGAGGCCATTCCTTGGGGGGGGGGGGGGCAGTGACGCGGGCCAGGGTGCGGTGTTGTGTCCCAGGAGGGTGAGCACAGGTACAGGTGGTTCCTGAACCGTCCTGAACAGAACTATTGCATGACCCGCCTGTATGGCCAGCCGTTTCTTGCTCCGGACCAAACACGCATCCCTGGCATGGCTACTCAGCTTCCGGGAACCTGAAGGAAAAGCTCGCCTGCTGGTTGGAGACGCTGCAGGGATATGCAGACGCCCGGTCCCGGTGACCTGACGACCCTGCGAGGCACTAGAGGAACGGGAAGGGGAACCCGGTTCTCCAGGGCGACGATGTCATGGAGCTTACAGGCCACCGTAGCTTCAGTACCTACTGGTACCTTACAGACCACCTTCAGTACCTACTGGTACCTTACAGACCACCTTCAGTACCTACTGGTACCTTACAGGCCACCGTAGATTCAGTACCTACTGGTACCTTACAGACCACCTTCAGTACCTACTGGTACCTTACAGACCACCTTCAGTACCTACTGGTACCTTACAGACCACCTTCAGTACCTACTGGTACCTTACAGGCCACCGTAGATTCAGTACCTACTGAAGTTGCCCACACTCAGGCCACTGAAGCAGGCCAGGTCAATAGTTCAATCTCGGTGGAAAAAAGAGGAAGGGTGGAGCAGAGAGCGAGAGAAAAGGAGAAATTGAATGAATCAGTGAAATGAATTCTACACACCAGCAGCTGTCAACCCTCCTGATCCTGAGCAGTACCTCCACCTCCAAGTTGTTGTATGTTCATTTGTTTTTTTTGCATCTCACAGACTTACACTAGTTTGACAGCCTGCACCCACCACTGATGAACTGTTGCCCACACCTCATTTTGAAAGTAGCCTACATTAGTTATTTATTATTTAATACATATTGGCTGAACGTTAGTTTAGTCTAGCTTGTGTTATCACCCGCATTAATGATATGGAGCTTCCTCTCTGCCCTTCCTCTTTTTTCCAGATTGAGCTATTGGCCTGGCCTGCTTCTAAGTTCAGTGGCCTGAGTGTGGGCAACTTCAGAAGGTCCTGAAGCTTGGTTTGATTTGAGGTTCATAGTACTAAGAAGTTCCTGGAGGGGCCCCGCTGGAAAGGGCTGAATGGTTTCCCCGGTCCGGCCATTATGTCGCTCGCCTTGTGTCACCAAGACCAAAATAAAGTCGTTGCTCACCTGCACAGTGAGGTGGAGTAGCTGCTCTGCCTGTCATGAAGGAGGAAGGTCACAAACAAACCGTGAACGCATTCCTGTGGCCATTTCCACATGATATTTATATAATATAGCGAAGTGTGACCCCTGGTGGATGGAAAGCACACTTTTATATATTGTACACTATAATGGTTGTCACTTGTGGTTAAAGCATCAATATATTTTTATAGTGCATTATTTTTCTACGTCATGGATCTTGATTTTTAATTTCATAAAATAATGAAGGAAATCACCAGTTCATCGTGGTAGTCCCTTTAACTCTAATAACTAATGTTAACTAATGTATTATATATAATATACTATGCATTAACCAAAGAGGGTGAACCGCTTCTGGAACAAGTTAATTTAATTTAATAACAAGTTATTATAATATGTCAATATAATAAGCTAACAATATGTTGATGTAAAGCGTGTTCCACTGATCTGACCATAAAGACGGGCTCGTCCGGGATTTGAACCCGGGACCTCTCGCACCCTAAGCGAGAATCATACCCCTAGACCAACGAGCCGAGTGGGGTGGGGACGTGACAATGTAAGGTCCATATCACACACAGGGAGTGTGTAACTAACTTATAAATAACTATAATTAACTGTTATAAATAACTATAACTAAGTGTTATAAATAATGCTATTATATGTTACCATCACGTCATGCTATTTGTTGGAGCCAATTTTTTGTGTTGAATTATTTTATAGTTTAGATGATTTATTTAGTATGAGACATCTAAGTTATAGTTTAAGTATGAGAATATTTGGCTGCTCTGGGAGGAGAAAGCCGTCCTCTTCAGTCCGAGCCTCAGGAGAGGGTTAGGGTTAGGAGGATGGACCCACAGTCTTGGGGACCCACAGTCTTGGACCTCAGGAGAGGGTTAGGGTTAGGAGGATGGGCCCACAGTCTTGGGGGACCCACAGTCTTGGACCTCAGGAGAGGGCTAGGGTTAGGAGGATGGACCCACAGTCTTGGGGACCCACAGTCTTGGACCTCAGGAGAGGGCTAGGGTTAGGAGGATGGACCCACAGTCTTGGGGACCCACAGTCTTGGACCTCAGGAGGCGGGTTAGAGTTAGGAGGATGGGACCCACCAGTCTTGGACCTCAGGAGAGGGCTAGGGTTAGGAGGATGGACCCACAGTAACTTGGCACAGTGATTTTTTAATCGAAAAGAGGACAAAACACTACTATGTTACCATCATGTTATTAAATGGCCTGCATTGGACAATAATCTACCACTAGAGGTCGGTGTAGCGACATCTGTCTGCATACCACTAGTAGGCCTACAGGGACTACCTTAGCCTTTAGCCTAAAGTATAGGCTAAGTCTAGGCTAAGTCTTGGCTAAGTATAGGCTAAGTATAGGCTATAAAGTATAGGCTATAAAGTATTGGCTATAAAGTATAGGCTAAATTTAGGCTATAAAGTATAGGCTAAGTATAGGCTATAAAGTATAGGCTAAATTTTATGCTATAAAGTATAGGCTAAGTCTAGGCTATAAAGTATAGGCCTAAATTTAGGCTATAAAGTATAGGCTAAGTATAGGCTATAAAGTATAGGCTAAATTTAGGCTATAAAGTATAGGCTAAGTATAGGCTATAAAGTATAGGCTAAGTGAAGGCTATAAAGTATAGGCTAAGTGTGGGCCTATAAAGTATAGGCTAAGTCCTAAGCTATAAAGTATAGGCTAAGTGTAGGCTATAAAGTATAGGCTAAGTTTAGGCTAAGTGTAGGCTATAAAGTATAGGGCTAAGTTTAGGCTATAAAGTATAGGCTCAAGTTAGGCTAAGTGTAGGCTATAAGTATAGGAATAAGTTTAGGCTAAGTTTAGGCTATAAAGTACAGGCTAAGTTTAGGCTAAGTTTAGGCTATAAAGTATAGGCTAAGTTTAGGCTAAGTTAGGCTATAAAGTATAGGCTAAGTTTAGGCTAAGTTTAGGCTATAAAGTATAGCCTAAGTTTAGGCTAAGTTTAGGCTATAAAGTATAGGCTAAGTTTAGGCTAAGTTTAGGCTATAAAGTATAGGGCTAAGTTTATGGCTAAGTGTAGGCTATAAAGTATAGGCTAAGTTTAGGCTAAGTTTAGGCTAAGTATAGCTATAAAGTATAGGCTAAGTTTAGGCTAGTTTAGGCTATAAAGTATAGGCTAAGTTTAGGCTATAAAGTATAGGCTAAGTTTAGGCTATAAAGTTCTAGGCTAAGTGTAGGCTATAAATGTATAGGCTATGTTTAGGCTAAGTTTAGGCTATAAAGTTAGGCTAAGTTTAGGCTAAGTGTAGGCTATAAAGTAATAGGCTAAGTTTAGGCTAAGTTTAGGCTATAAAGTATAGGCTAAGTTTAGGCTATAAAGTATAGGCTAAGTTTAGGCTAAGTTTAGGCTATAAAGTATAGGCTATGTTTAGGCTAGTTTAGGCCTATAAAGTATAGGCTAAGTTTAGGCCTAAGTTTAGGCTATAAAGTATAGGCTAAGTTTAGGCTAAGTTTAGGCTATAAAGTATAGGCTAAGTGTAGGCTATAAAGTATAGGCCTAAGTTTAGGCTAAGTTTAGGCTATAAAGTATAGGCTAAGTTTAGGTTAAGTTTAGGCTATAAAGTATAAGG
>JAOPHQ010003790.1:0-60000 GCA_030340625.1 Merluccius polli
AAAGAGCAATCGATTCCTTCAATAGCTTGGAAGTGGTAGCTTTCAGGTACTGTATCCAGCCTTGGGTAACCGTTCACACTGCTTAGCAACCATTAAGGAAATGCTAAGCATGCTATTACAAGGAAACGTGATTTACTAAAAAAATTGAATGAGAAAATGTTTGTTCTGTATTTACCTTCATTTATTGATGTGGAAAATGGTAATGTGCTAAACTGTGTCTTATAAAATATTACAATTATGAAAAATGTTTTGAAAAACTATAAGAATTCATAATTTTCCATACAGTTGTAATGTAAATGTATTCAAGTTCATGTGTCACAGTTCACTGGTTTATACCCAATTTACAAAAGAAAATGTATGTGATGTAAAAATTATTCAACTCTATTTTTTCTCTAGCAATGGATCAATCATCAACATTATTGATGCCAAGTTCACTACAAATCCATCTAGTGAACAGGTTGGCAGTGTCCTGATCGTTGCCGCACAAAACATCACAGTTTTTGACATTGAAACCAGTTCTATTTCAGTTAATGGTACAGGTAAGATATGCCAACACACATATTTAAAATTGAGATGTGCGTGTGTGTCTGGTTGTCTGTGGTGAGCATTGACTTCTGATGCAAGGGATGCCGTCTAAAAACAAATGAGGCAATGACGTCCATTTTACACATGCACTACAAAGACATCAGAGCAAACCAGCAAGGGGATTCCTTAGCAACATGGGTTCATAATAAGTTCATGAGCATAGCGTAGAAAGTCTAGGCTAGGTTGGTGGCCGTTGCCGGCCAGAACAAACTGATGCCACACACACACACACACACACACACACACACACACACACACACACACACACACACACACACACACACACACACACACACACACACACACACACACACACACACACACACACACACACACACACACACGATGTACTGTCAGCGAGCCAGGAATTTTTCTAGTACATATCTTGAAAATGATAGGTTGGGAATGACATTTTGAGTGAGGTATCCGCACAGGAAAGCAACTGACTCGCTAGATGGCAGTGTTGTACTGTGTCAGAAGATAGACATTTTGTCCATCATTACACAGAGTGCAAGCGTGATGTTTGTTGAAAGCTTGGCAGCGCTGACTTGACTGGCAAGATAGAGACAGTGTTAGGACGAGTAGGAATCCAGAAGCTCTGGTGTCATGGGATAGGTGAATGGACGGATGATTGAATGGAAGGATGGATTGATTGATTTTCAATAGTTCATGCATCTATCAAAATAAAATTATAAAATTATATTCATCACATATATCATATAATTTAACTATGTATAAACTAAAATAAAGTATGTCTATACAGAAATTGAGACCGCTACCACAACCGTTTCCCCAACAACCGCCACACCATCAGCTTCAACTCCAGCCCCCACTACCACAACCGTTTCCCCAACAACCGCCACAACATCAGCTTCAACTCCAGCCCCCACTACCACAACCGTTTCCCCAACAACCGCCACAACATCAGCTTCAACTCCAGCCCCCACTACCACAACCGTTTCCCCAACAACCGCCACATCAGCTTCAACTCCAGCCCCCACTACCACAACCGTTTCCCCAACAACCGCCACACCATCAGCTTCAACTCCAGCCCCCACTACCACAACCGTTTCCCCAACAACCGCCACAACATCAGCCCCCACTACCACAACCGTTTCCCCAACAACCGCCACACCATCAGCTTCAACTCCAGCCCCCACTACCACAACCGTTTCCCCAACAACCGCCACACCATCAGCTTCAACTCCAGCCCCCACTACCACAACCGTTTCCCCAACAACCGCCACATCAGCTTCAACTCCAGCCCCCACTACCACAACCGTTTCCCCCAACAACCGCCACACCATCAGCTTCAACTCCAGCCCCCACTACCACAACCGTTTCCCCAACTACCGCCACAACATCAGCTTCAACTCCAGCCCCCACTACCACAACCGTTTCCCCCAACAACCGCCACACCATCAGCTTCAACTCCAGCCCCCACTACCACAACCGTTTCCCCAACAACCGCCACACCATCAGCTTCAACTCCAGCCCCCACTACCACAACCGTTTCCCCAACAACCGCCACACCATCAGCTTCAACTCCAGCCCCCACTACCACAACCGTTTCCCCAACAACCGCCACACCATCAGCTTCAACTCCAGCCCCCACTACCACAACCGTTTCCCCAACAACCGCCACACCATCAGCTTCAACTCCAGCCCCCACTACTATGGAAGTAAAAACATCCACAGCAACTGAAACTACTGCCACCGTAACAGTCATAACTGGAACATCTCCCCCAACAAGCAGCCCAATGGATACTACCAAAACAACTTCCAGTGCATCTTCTACCAGTCTAAGCACTAATACCAATCCACCAACCACACCTTCAGCTCCTCCTCCATCTTTTAATACAGGGCCTACACTAAACCACATTTTTGTACTAGAATTATCAAACAACACCAGTCCGCAGTATAAATCACTGGAGTCGATTGTTATTACACTGGTAAGTTTGACAAAGTTCTGTATAATTAAAAAAATAAATGTACTTAGTGCTTGTAGCATTTCAGGTTCTTCATAATATTTTTTTATTAATCGTCTTTGTTTTATTATTGGTTTTGATACAGTTTATACAGATTTAATAGAATCTATTTTGAAAAGCTTTTCAATATTTTCTCCATAGTTTACTGCAATCTTCCAGGCACAATATGGAGCCACATTTAGGCGCGTTATTGTCCTTGGATTCAGGTAAAAAGTCCTAAACCTAATCATCATTACTGTAAATATATCTAGGTCTACGCATATGTTATTCTGTTTCGTTGCTTCCCCACAATGTGAATGATGTCCTACTACATTCTAAATCTCGAATGCAAAATAATCTTTGGACTCCTGTCAATGGAGAAGCATCTTGCCATTTAATTTGAATTGTTGTAATCATAATGATGACTTGTTTTTCAGTGCTGCCACTATTACCCGTATGGAAAACACTAAAGCCGATCTGGAGCTCGTATTCAATGAGCCAACTCTAAATGAAAGTATTCCTTCAGCAGCGGATATTGCAGAAACCCTGAGAACAGTGAACACCTCTACTGACAGCCTCCAATTTGATCGTAACACTATTAATGTCACAAGTATGTTTTCATTTTCAATATTTCATGCATATATAAAAATAAAATTATAAAATTATATTCATCACATATATCATATAATTTAACTATGTATCAACTAAAATGAAGTATGTCTAAACAGAAATTGAGACCGCTACCACAACCATTTCCCCAACAACTGCCACACCATCAGCTTCAACTCCAGCCCCCACTACTATGGAAGTAAAAACATCCACAGCAACTGAAACTACTGCCACCGTAACAGTCATAACTGGAACATCTCCCCCAACAAGCAGCCCAATGGATACTACCAAAACATCTTCCAGTGCAGCTTCTACCAGTCTAAGCACTAATACCAATCCACCAACCACACCTTCAGCTCCTCCTCCATCTTTTAAATTGGTGATTATAATAATAATCATTTTTGAAGAACCATTGCTAAACAACACCAGTCCGCAGTATAAAGCACTGGAGTTGAATATTACTACACTGGTAAGTTTGACAAAGTTCTGTTTAACTAAAAAAAAAAAAAAGTACTTTGTGCTTGTAGCATTTCAAGTAATTCATAATTATTTTGTATTAATAATCTTTGTTTTATTATTGGTTTTGATACTGTTTATACACATTTAATAGAATCTATTTTGAAAAGGTTTTCAATATTTTCTCCAGTTTACTGCAATCTACCAGGCACAATATGGAGCCAGATTTAGGCGCATTAATGTCCTTGGATTCAGGTAAAAAGTCCTAAACCTAATCATCATTACTGTAAATCTATCTAGGTCTACACATATGTTATTCTGTTTCGTTGCTTCGCCACAATGTTAATGATGTCCTACTACATTCTAAATCTCGAATGCAAAATAATAACCGTACTCCTGTCAATGGAGAAGCATCTTGCCATTTAATTTGAATTGTTGCAATCATAATGATGACTTGTTTTTCAGATCTGCCACTAATACCCGTATGGAAAACACTGAAGCCGATCTGGAGCTCGTATTCAATGGGCGAACTCTAAATAAAAGTACTCCTTCAGCAGTGGATATTGCAGAAACTCTGAGAACAGCTCCAGCAAACGCCTCTACTGGCGGTCTCCAATTTGATCGTAACACTATTAATGTCACAAGTATGTTTTTATTTTCAATATTTCATGCATATATCAAAATAAAATTATGAAATTATATTCATCACATATATCATATCATTTAACTATGCATCAACTAAAATAAAGTATGTCTATACAGAAATTGAGACCACTACCACAACCATTTCCCCAACAACCGCCACACCATCAGCTTCAACTCCAGCCCCCACTACTATGGAAGTAACGTTGGTTAATGTTCGCCTGGTATTCCGCTCTGTCGGGGAGACATTTACAGCAGACCTTTTAAATCCCTCATCAGAAGCCTTCCGAGGTCGAGCTGCAACAATAAAATCTGAGGTATGAATAGCTGGGTGGCTATGGTTAAATAGGGTTATACTGAATATCAGCACTCATGGAATGCCTCTTGTCCAATCAAATGACTCGGTCAGAACTAACTGTTGTGTGAATAATAATAATAATAATAATAATAATAATAATAATAATAATAATAATAATAATAATAATAAAAACACCAATAGTAATAATAATAATAATAATATTAATAAATGTTTTTTTTAGCGACCCAATACGCATGATTTGAACTTTAAATGAACAAACTCTTGTTACTCTAACAGTTTTTTCTTCCATGCAGCTCGAACCTTTCTACAAAAGAGCATTCGATTCCTTCAATAGCTTGGAAGTGGTAGCTTTCAGGTACTGTATCCAGCCTTGGGTAACCGTTCACACTGCTTAGCAACCATTAAGGAAATGCTAAGCATGCAATTGCAAGCAAACGTGATTTACTAAAATAATTGAATGAGAAAATGTTTGTTCTGTATTTACCTTCATTTATTGATGTGGAAAATGGTAATGTGCTAAACTGTGTCTTATACAATATTATAAGTATTTTAAAAACATTTAAAAATTATAAGAATTCATAATTTTCCATGCACTTGTAATGTAAATGTATTCAAGTTCATGTGTCACAGTTCACTGGTTTGTACCCAATTTACAAAAGAAAATGTATGTGATGTTAAAATTATTCAACTCTATTTTTTCACCAGAAATGGATCAATCATCAACATCATTGATGCCAAGTTCACTACAAATCCATCTAGTGAACAGGTTGCCAGTGTCCTGATCGATGCCGCACAAACCATCACAGTTTTTGATATTGAAACCAGTTCTATTTCAGTTAATGGTATAGGTAAGATATGCCAACACATAGATTTGGAATTGAGATGTGTGTGTCTGGTTGTCTGTGGTGCGCATTGACTTCTGATGCAATGGATGCCATCTAAAAACAAATGAGGCAATGGCGTCCTTTTTACACACGCACTACAAAGACATCAGAGCAAACCAGCAAGGGGATGCCTTAGCAACATGGGTTCATAATAAGTTTATGAGCATAGAATAGAAAGTCTAGGCTAGGTTGGTGGCCGTTGGCGGCCAGAACAAACTGATGCCAAACACACACACACACACACACACAGGATGTACTGTCAGCGAGCCAGGAATTTTTCTAGTACATATCTTGAAAATGATAGGTTGGGAATGACACATTTTGAGTGAGGTATCCGCACAAGAAAGCAACTGACTCGCTAGATGGCAGTGTTGTACTGTGTCAGAAGATAGCCATTTTGGCCGTCATTACACAGAGTGCAAGCGTGATGTTTGTTGAAAGCTTGGCAGCGCTGACTTGACTGGCAAGATAGAGACAGTGTTAGGACGAGTAGGAATCCAGAAGCTCTGGTGTCATGGGATAGGATGGATTGATCGATTGATTGAGTGAGTGATTGATTTACACACACAAACACTTGATATAGTTTGCCACTGCTCGGTAAAACATCAAGCAATTAATCATGCTTAACTTTATATAACCGTCTTTCCAATCTTATTTCCCCTTCTTCACAGTATTAGAAAAAATAAAATGTGGGGGTGATTTTAAAAATTGATTCAACTAGCACTTTTTAAAGTAACATGCATTTTACTCTTTCATACAGAGACGCAGACGGGTGCAGGAGGATCAAGTGGAATAAATAAAAGCAGTGCCTTCATTACATCTTTGATGGCACTTCTCCCATGGCTACTCGTGTCAAACTAATAACAGAACTTGGGTGGTGGTCCCTGAAGACAAACCCAAAACAACACATATGCACCATATTAAATATTTAACCATGTTAATTATTAATTAACCAAGAAAAAGATTTAAATTACTAATATATAAACAAAATAATTGCTATAATCAACCGTACAATATTTTACTATAGCAAGATATCATGCACATTGCTTGTACACAATATGTTACTCTCCTAATAAAGAAATTAAGCTATCACGTTTGCTCGTATATCCAGTGCCATAGAAAACAAGTTTAAATGTTGACTACTCTATAACCTTTAGGGAGAACTGTCATCAAAATATACATAGAGAAAGAAGTGTTACGACCCGTCCTCAGGCGCAAGGCTCCAGAGATGCGGTTGGATGAAAAGGTGTTACCTTACAGGGGTGAGGTAAGGTTGGTTGGAAACAAGGGAGGATGGTGCAAGGGAGTTGAAAGTATGTTGGTGGAACTGGAAACCAGGAGAGCGAGACAAACAGGCAGACGCCATAGCCACACATATAGAGAAGAGACGACAAGGAAACACTAGGGCATGCCCATGGCCATGACAAGAAGGTTGGTATTGAATCGCAGTAAGTATTGGCAGCTCACTCCAAGTCTCTCTCTCGCTCCCTGTCCATCCTCGCTGTATCACCACCTGTTTCCTTCTGTCTCCCTCTCTCTCTTTTCTTATCTGTCCCAATTCTATTTTAGTCTCTCTCTCTCTCTCTCTCTCTCTCTCTCTCTCTCTCACACACACACACCACCCACCCAAAATCAGGTTGACCTTAATAAAGTGAGAGGGAGAGTGAGAAGATGGAGAGATTAGATTGAGGAGGAAGAGAAGGACATTTTGATCTATGACAGGCCAGTAAGAAGAAGGAAAAAAAAAAAAGAGAGAGAGAGAAGGCAAAAGGGTAGACAGATGCAAGTGGTCCATTACTAACATTTACCATTAAAATTATAAAAATAACAAGCTACTGAATTAATTAGTGAAGTACTAATACTCAACATAACACTCAATATAACAATTATTACTTGTAACGAAGTATTAGTTACAATTATTACTAGTAACTAGAGTTGAGCCGGATACTCGGCTGAAACGAGTATCCGGTACGGATAAAGCACTTTTGCCGAGTACGAGTATTATACGAGTAATACGAGTCAATATCTGTGCTCGGATTGAATGAAAATCCTCATTGGGTTCTGTGATAGGCTACAGCGCCCCTCCCCTACACAATGCAGATGTGTTGTTGTGTCCCGCTCTGATCACTCACACACAGAACAGCTCTGTCTCTCCCTCAGTCACTCAGGGTCGTGGGTCGTTTTCCGTTAATGTTTAGGGTTTCTTCAGCTTCAGGTTTGTTATTACTTAGGTTGGTCCTTTTCTTATGAACCAGTAGAGTTCTGGTAAACGTGGGTTCGTTCAGACGTGGTGCCGAATCGCGTTGCGTCTCTGCCTGTCGGAGATTTTTTTTCTTTTTCTAACCGTCATCTGACTGCCTGGCTCTAACCAGTTTTTTTTACTTCACGCACGGTGTCCGACACTTTCTTGCTGTATTTCGTGAAAAAAAATAAAGCTAGTAGTGGTATAAATATTGGAAATCAAGCTACACACACATACACACACACACACACACACACACACACTCTCTCTCTCCCTGCCGGTCGTCTGAGTTTTGTTTTTGTTTTTTTCAATGCTGATGCTGTCCTGTAAATAGTTTTCTAATCAGCAATAAATAACAATTTCTGATCAACCCATATCAATTGCATGCTTAAAATAACATACCGGTTAAAACCTCGCTCATTTCAAGACAACCCGACCCACTTCCGGGTTAGGCCCCGCCCACTCCCGAGTACAGATACAGATAATTCATAATGATAATAATACTCACTCATCCCTATAGTGCTGTACTCGCTGTACTCGCTCATCCCTATAAATAACTATGTTAACAGATGTTATTACTGCGATAAAAAGTGTTTTTGTGTAAAAGCTGATTGATTATTCTTAAGCGTCAACTTGTCAGTAATATAAAGCAAGGTGTTCAAATTGACATTAACTCCGTTTTATTCTTTTCCTTTATTTACATTTGCACGAGAACCTTAAGCGAAGGAGGGGACCTCCACGGCCGGGGGGCTCCTTTCCATAGAAATATCTTGAACGTCTCGTGTGGTGTCTAATAATGATGATAATAATGATAATACATTTATTTGAAGGTGCCTTTCAAGACACACAAGGTCGCCTTACAAAACAAAGTGGTAAGGGGACAACCAGCTCAGTATGTCCCATGGGGATAACAGACTTAGAGGGGTTAGAATAAAACATAAATAAAGAAAGCACCGTGATCATTAGAACGTTTAAGGATCTCTCCGTCTTTCGGATGAGACGTTAAACCGAGGTCCTGACTCCCTGTGGTCACTAAAGATCCCGTGGCACTCATCGCAAGAGTAGGGGTGCTAACCCCGGTGTCCCGGCCAAGTTCCCAACCTGGCTCTTGTACCATCATGGCCACCTAATCATCCCCTGGTCTCTAATTGGTTAGTTTCATACCTCTCCGCTTAGCCAGTGTGTGGTGAGCGTTCTGGCGCATACTGGCTGCCGTGCATCACCCAAGTGGGTGCTACACACTGGTAGTGGATAAGGTGTCATATCCCCCCACACACTATGTAAAGCGCTTTGGGTGTCTTGAAAAGCGCTATATAAATGCAATTAATTATTATTATTATAGAAAGTACACATGTAGAGATCAACTATGTATTTATGTTTATATGTAGTTTGGAAAAAGATTCCAGGTCCAGGCACTCAGTAGGATGCAAAAAAGTATCATTTATTTGTTAGGGCTAAGCCATTAAAAAAACACCAACGCGTGTCGGCTCATCAGCCTTCATCAGGGTGTTTGGAACAAGAAGTCTGGGCATAATTATAGCATTGGTTTCAGGTGTGCCAATGAGGCACTTGCTATACATTTCTTAAGCCACTAGGGGCAGTCATTTTAGTCAAGCAGGTCAAAAATACAACAAATACAACAAGACAGTTGGAAAAACCAATTGGAAAACTAGCAATGACATCATTCCAAAATTTTCTTCATAAGCAGTAAACAAAATTGAACAAATATGAACACACCATTTAATTCATAGTCAAGATCACGACAGCAACTCTAAAGACTCTAAATGCATTCCATGCATGTATCAAAAGCCATAACAGTTACATACATAACAGTTCATAATCAAGATATCAACAGTAGTTCTAAAACTTTGATGCAGGCCTACTCCACACATGTATCAAAAGTCCATAAAGCACAAATCACGGTCAGGATTACAACAGTAATTCTAAAACCTGAATGTATTCTAAACAAAGTTCATAGTTCAGGTTATTCTAAAATGTACTCCACACAGCAACATATCAAACAGTATGAGCTGACCAATTGTTCTGAAGGCCCACAGTAGACTACAAAAAAGGTGAAAGATCAAAATCTTCATTGAGACCTGGATGGCTAGTAGCCCTCAGGGAATAGATCCAATATGTCTCCCTCTGTTTAAGGCGTTTGATTTTATCCCCACCCCTGGCATCAAGGCGAATCGACTCGATGCCAGTTACTCTCAATGTTGAATCCCTCCCATGATTAGCTTCTGCATAATGTTTGGCCATTGGGTAATTCATATTTGTAGTTCGAATGGCGTACCTATGTTCAGCTACCCTGTCTCTTAATCTTCTTTTGGTTAGGCCTACATAGAAACAACCACAAGGACATTCTAATCGATAGACCACGTGAGTAGTGTTGCAATTTATAAAACTGTTAACAGAATAGGTCTTATTATGGAAAACATCAATAAATCTGTCAGTTTTAACCATATTCTCACAATAATTGCAATTGCCACAGGGGAAGTTTCCCTTGGGTTGGCAAAGCCAAGTTTCACGTTTTGGAGCAGGGAGGTGACTTCTCACTAATTTGTCTTTAATAGTAGGGGCCCTTCTAAAACTAATCCCAGGGGGTTCAGTGAATATTTCCCGTAGGGCTGGGTCACATTCAATGAGGTTCCAGTTCTTCTTTATGATATGTTTAATCTGGACAGCCTCTTTGCTATAGCGGGTGACAAAATAGGGTTTCTGAGTTGACACTTTTGGGAGTCTAGACCTAAGCAGACTCTTCCTCTCCTGTATTTATGTTTGTTATTTGTTTTTGTGTTTTGTGTTTATTTGTTTTCTCTGTGAATTTGGTTTATAACTGTGTGTGTAATACTATTCATTTAAATCAGAAGTTATCTCCTCTACCGCTTGTCCACAGAAGTCCAGGGGTCAACCAGCGTTGGGGACTCTTAAGAGTTCAGGGAAATTCCCCCCTCACCAAACTGAGGTAGTGGGACCCGCCCTAAAAGGACCCTGCGGGAGCGCGGTAGTTATTACAATGTAAAAACATGATACGCAGTGTTGGGGTGTAACAATTAAACAAGTCCATCTGTAGGTTGCTTAGTTTACCTCCATAATGTGGTGTCAATTGTCTTCTTTATGTACGATGTTTTCTTTTTGCTCAATACTGCTGACCGTTGCTAAGGCTATGATTCTTAGATGGGCCGGAGTGTTTTTACCTGGGGGACAAACACAGGTGCCATTGATAATTAGAGATGATTTGGACGATGACAATGAGGACATTGAGGTTGGTTTATTTGAGGTGTACCCATTGTAAGTACTCAAAATTACTCATGACTATTCAATGACTATGTGTGACCATATATATATATATATTCATTTTTCGTTTCATTCACCATATTCACCGATTGTTTGACTCACCTTTGCATGCACGTTTGTTTTGATATAACTTTCACATATTGTTTGAACTACTTAGATTAGTAACGATACAAGTTCATTTAGGATTTGGACACGCCTGATCTATAATTACATAATAGAAACAACTGTCTACATATTGTTTATGTTATGTTGTGTCAGATGTTTTTCTGCAAAGATACTGGTTGGTTCTGGTCTCTCTTCCCCTCAGGACAATGGAGGGAGGTCCATTAGAGAGAGGACAGTTGATCTGGGGCTCCTGCCCTACATGGACTCAGAGACTCATACCTGGACATTGAAATGGACTGCAAACACGAAATGAACAGCAGGAACATTGATTCCTGTTACCAGCTGTTGATCATAAGTTTCATACTAGGAGGCAACATGGCTGACATCTCCTACAGATGGTTTTCGACTGGATGATGGTAACCCGACCTGGACAGACCTCTCTTCAGCTGCTGAAGTGGAAACCATGCATGCCTGCAGGGTGTTCTTTAGTTCTATATAGTATTCATATATTACTTGATTTTAGAAGTGTTGACTTTCAATGCATGCTGGAAGTGTTAGGTTTACTGTTACTTATACCTGGAAGTATTCGATTTTATGATATTCATGCATAGAGGTATTTGAAGGGATTTCTTGTGATGAATATATACAGTATATACAGGTACTACTCGGAAAATTAGAATATCGTGTAAAAGTTGTTTTATTCAGGCAATTCAACATAAAAGGTGAAACCAATACATTCTATAGACTCATTACATGCAAAGTGAGATATCTCAAGCATTTCTTTGTTGTAATTTTGCTGATTATGATTTACAGCTTATTAAAACCTCAAAACCAAAAACTCATTAAATTAGAATACTGTGAAAAGCTTCAGTATTGTAGGCTCAAAGTGTCACACACTAATCAGGTAAGTAATCCAAAACACCTGCAAAAGGGTCCTGAGCCTTTAAAAAGTCTGTTTGGTTGCTTGTTTGGTTTAGAAGAATTCACAATCATGGGGAAGACTGCTGATCTCACAGTTGTGCAGAAAACCATCATTGACTCCCTGCACAAGGTGGGTAAGACACAAAAAGTGATAGCAAAAGAAGCTGGGTGTTCTCAGAGTGCAGTCTCAAAGCACATTAATGGACAGTTAAGTGGAAGGCAGAAGTGTGGAAGAAAACGGTGTACAAGCCGGAGGGATGACCGCAGCCTGGAGAAGATGGTCAGGAAAGGGCCATTCAAAAGTGTGGGGGAACTTCATAAGGAGTGGACTCAGGCTGGAGTTGCTGCTTCAAGGGAGACGACACGCAGGCGGATGCTGGACATGGGCTTCAAATGTCGAATTCCTGTTGTCAAGCCGCTCCTCACGAGCAAGCAACGCCAGAGGCGCCTTACCTGGGCTAGAGAGAAGAAAGACTGGACTATTGGCCAGTGGTCCAAAGTCCTCTTTTCTGATGAGAGCAAGCTTTGCATCTCATTTGGCAACAAAGGTCCCAGAGTCTGGAGGAAGACCGGAGAGGCGCAAAATGGAAGATGCAGGAAGTCCAGTGTTAAGTTTCCCCAGTCTGTGATGACTTGGGGATCCATGTCAGCTGCTGGTGTTGGTCCTCTGTGCTTTATCAAGTCCAGCATAAACACAGCTGTCTACCAGGAAATTTTAGAGCACTTCATGCTTGCTTCAGTGGACCAGCTTTATGGGGATGCGGACTTCATCTTCCAGCAGGACCTGGCACCTGCCCACACTGCCAAAACTACAAAATCCTGGTTCAACAACCATGGGATTACAGTGCTTGACTGGCCCGCAAACTCACCTGACCTGAACCCCATAGAAATTCTGTGGTGCATTGCCAAGAGAAAGCTGAACGGGAAGAGACCAAACAATAAAGAAGAGCTCAAGGCCGCGATTGTAGCATGTTGGTCTTCCATAACACCTGAGATATGCCACAAGATGGTAGCATCCATGCCGCGCCGGATTAAGGTAGTCATTCGTGCAAAAGGGGCCCCAACCAAGTACTAAGTACAGATGCAAGAATTTACATTCAGAGGCCTGACATTTTTGTATTTAAAATCCTTTTTTTTAAATTGATTTCAAGCAGTATTCTAATTTTCTGAGTTTTTGAATTTGAGGTTTTCTGAAGCTGCAAGTCCAAATCAGCAAAATCAAAACAAATAAAAGCTTGAAATATATTGATTTGCACTGTATTTGTCTATATAATGTGTAAATTTCACCTTTAAAGTTGAGTTACAGAAATACATGCACTTTTTCAGGATATTCTAATTTTCCGAGTAGTACCTGTATATGTATGTATGTATGTCTATTACATATGGAGTAATGTAACGAAAGTAATTTCCCCCTGGGATTATTAAAGTATTTCTGATTGTTGATGGGACATGTTGTGAATGAACCGGTGCCCAGCTTGAAAGAGCTCCTGTGTGTCGCTGAATGTGTGCATTGCTGACTGAAAGACATCTTCTGCCTCCATTTATGTGTTTACTACAGTGTGTTGGATTCATGTTAATAAGTATTTAAAGACATTTCAATTTGCGGAAAAAATTGCGGGGGGAATATAAAAAAAATGTCTAATCAACCAAAACTTTCGCGACCCCCCCTGCAGTACCTCCGCGGACCCCCTAGGGGTCCCGGACCCCCTGTTGAAGACCTCTGTTATAGATATTGCTTAATTTATAACTTTAACTGTCATGAGCAGATTGTTAATAACTGAGGACTTGCACACGAAAAAAATAGAAATAAAAATGCAGATAACATATTTGCATACTGGCAAGCATATCTGATTGGGCAGTTAAAACTGGATGGGGTAGCGTGTGATATGCCAGGCTATTTTTGTTCCTGGTTTCCACAATGAAAAGTATTTTATGAATTCAAAACAGAATGAATATTATTGACTGTACAAAAACAAACAAGAGAGAACAGGTTAGGAAAACATTGTCTCTCTGACATGCAATGATGGAATGATGAAAGACACCAAACCTGATGCTCTGATGAGGTTACAAACACTGCCAAAGTATATATCTATATATTTATTAATAAAACAGGTATCTCAAATCAAGCAATCTGATTGGTTCAAAGCCGTGGTATATTAACCACAGCTATGACGTCTCATTCATTTGCACAAATCAGTATCCGCGTCTGAGAAAAAAAAAGTTAGACTAACAAACTACGATAGTCACAAAATGCAGCACCATGATTCAGAAGCTTTTACTTTATTATTGCCATCAAGAACACCACTTAGCTGTGATATAATAACTATATACCACAGCCTGTCGTGAGCTATTGCCTAAATATATATAAATATAGCTAAAAAAACGTGTTGATCTTTCTCTCCCAATTCTCCACCCAAACCATTGTGACTTAGGTCAAACAAAGCTCTATTTGAACACATTTTGAGATTGATCTATGGATCAAAATCTCTGAACAATTTCACACAAAAGAAAGTTGACCAAATTTATTTATTTATTGATTTACTTTTTAAAGGGGGGCCCACTGGTGGCTTGGGGCCCTAACCCGTCGCTTACACAGCTTATAGCTAGAAATGACCCTGCCTGATTGGTCAGTGTAAAATCTAAATTAGCTCATACAGACGCAGAGTCAGTCAACACAAAACAGATATTCTCTCAGCACATTTCACTCACTAATAGCTGACGGATGGCTAGGCCATCTCTAACAAATAACACTCAAATAATAGTGCTTAAATCTTACCTACAGCACCTATGATATTATTGATAATGACTCTTAGAAAATCTTCCCTTTACTTTATTTTGCTATTACACATAATTGAAGGGAGTTTCTCACATGGATTAAACAGGTGTTTCTTTATTTTTCTTTGCTTTTAGAAAAACACGTTGAGTTATGCTATTGGAATGAAAGTCATGTAGTCTGGTTATCTGCTCTTTGTGGCATTCTGTTTCTCTTTCCTTGGTTACTGCCTTTGTTCATTGGGGGAAAAATGCATCCACATCAAAACAGTAGACTACTAATTGATAATATTATTATAAATTAAATGATTATACTTTACAATAAACAAAACAAAAAAATTAAAAATATATACAAAATAAAAAGTCCACATGCCCTTTACCAAAACAAAGGTCTTATCTTACATAATGGAACAAATTCCCTTAACTGCATTAAATCCATTAATAGCTAAGTCTTGATAAGACATAATAAGATACGATAGTTCATAATAAGAAACCCATTACAGGACTTGCCACACTAGAAGGCATATATCGTATGCATACTTTTTTTTCCCTCTTTTTTTTTTACTGGGTTTGAGGGTCATAAAATCCGTTTAAGGTGGGTTTAGGGGTTATTCAAAACAATAGTCTGTATAAGCAAATATGACTTCATCTCATTTAGTACCATCTCAAATTAAAGAGGTTCTCCAAATTCTGCAAGATTTTCCTCCCTGTGGCCCTGCCACATGCCACCTAAGTGGCTTGGGCACAGGACACAGGTAGATGTATGTCTACCTTCTATGACTCGGGCCAGGTGAGGCTGCTTAAACCAGTTCAGCCACTTCTCATCTTTATTTTAAGGAAGCTAATCTCGGATCTACACAGTGTTGATTTAAGACCTTTGAGGCTTTTCTTTTCTTGTTTGTTTACTGATCAAAACAATCATGAAGCGAACCAAGGTGACTCCATTCACCCAGATTTGAGCTTGCCTGCCAGACTAGTCGTCACAATCCGTCAATCTAGCCAACATCACAGAAGGACAATTGTCATGAGCCACCATGATCATACACCAAGCCACCCTGAAGACAACCGTCACCACCTCACATTACACTGAAACTATATGATCACTCATCTTAAACATCATTCTCAAATGAAAGATATGTTCTACTTTTTCTTTGTGAACTATTAGGTGGTGCCTGAGGTACAGCAGTGTCTGGGGAGAGAGAGCGGAGGGCCGAATAGACGACAGGTGAGTTTGTTTCTGTCTAAGCCTAATCACCTGTCTTCCCTATTAAACAACATGGCAGTAGCTGGGCCCGGACGAAGAGGGATGGGAGTTGGAGAGAATACAACTCGACACACACACAGTGGGGTGGCATGGATCGCAACAACAGTATTATTCAGAGTTTGAGGAACAGCGTGCCTCAGGTTTCCAATAAGGAACCAAGTGTGCCATCCTTTAGCGAGAGATGATGTCACTCCCAACACATTGAACCCATGTGTCTTTGACACCTCACCCAACACCCGTGCATCTGTGACCAAAGAGATACGACGGATCTGACGGTTCACTGTGTCTCAGTAGAGGGACACATTTTGGTTGGGTAAGAAGATCCAGCAGTCTTTATTCTGTAGGAGGCTGCGTTGTATGAATTATTTCAAATCATAACCAATGCAGCCATTGCAGGTGGTCCGGTCTGGTTCAGCTTGTAGAGCATGGGGCTATTCAACTACTTTTTTATGAGGGCCAGATTATTGTAAATGAAACTAAAGTAGGGTCGAACACGATGAAGAGTAATTAACGCATTTAAGCACTTCTACATGTGAACCTAGAAAACAACACTAAATACCCTTAATACTGTGCATGAAGTGTGTTTATTCACAATGTGTTTTATCTGACACAAAATAGGGCAGTCAGTTCATACATTGCTACAGCGACCTGTGTTTTCTTCATGTTTTTTTCAATGAATCACTTCACCTCAAAAGATTAATTCAAAGCTGATTTAATTAATGTGGCAAGACATTAAACCTTTTAGCATTGAACATGTAACAATCTGGTACAATTACTCTTATCATTCATTTCATTCACATTATTAAAAAAAACAATCAAAAGGCTCTGCATTTCATTCAACGAGCACCATTGGATAGGATATGTTCCATTGAAGTTCGAGTGATTTGTGATGCAGTGCCTCCTCAGATTGTGTTATTTTGTTACTGCGATGGTTGCAGATCAAACATGGTCCCTCATTCCCCCATAGATATTTCAAAGTCCACTCCTCGTTGAATTGTTGATTTTCATTCTTTGGCATTTTCAATGTGGACAACAACGTTTTAGCTCTCAAAACATTTTGCCACAGCAGAGACAGACGTTCTGGTTTCCTACTTAAGGAAATTGAACTGGCTCTCAGTCTTGCTCAGAAACAGCTTTTTTCAGGGAATATTGATTCTGATTGTTTGTGTTGTAATAAATTATTTGAGGGCCGGATCAAAATTATCCCTGCCAGTTGAACAGGCCTGTTGTAGACCATGGCATTAACAAGGCCAGGGTAAGGGCTTGCACTTACCATCCCATTTGCTGTCAGAACAATAATGGCATGATTGTGTCAATGTGGAATGAGGAAAGTTTTGTGACTCACCTGTCTTGTATAAGGGTGGAGCGATAATCAAGATATTATCTCAAGGTGCTTAAGTACTGATGCATCCACATAAAGGTTCTTAACAAAGATGACAAAACATTGCTTAGTTTAGTGCTAATGATGTTTAAATGAATGATGCAATTTAGTACAATTCATTAAAAGACAGATCTATAAATAAGAAGATATCAAAAGGCAACTGATTTTTGTTTTGGGTAAGTATTTCAGCAGTTATTTTTGGCTCAATGTTTATTGCTTGGTTAACAAATGCTACATGTGCTCTGTTATATGAAAATAGAGTTTTGTATAAGATAAGTAGACATAGTGTGACTGGTGTTTGACTGGTCAAAAATACAATCTTTAAAACAGTGGTTACTGGACAATCAAACATGCTGTCATAATCTGAGATGATAGTTATGTCATTGTGTGTTTTACTATTTGTTTGTGTCTATGTGCTCTTATCTGTGTTCATGTGCTTATGTATCTGTGCTCATGGGTCTGTGCTTATAGCTTGTGTGCTTTTATTTGTGCTTATGAGCTTTGTTTGTGCATATGTGTTTGTGCTTATATATCTATGTTTATGTGCTTTTATTGTGCTTATGTGCTTTTGTCTGTGCTTATGTGTTTATGTGCTTATTTATCTGTTTTATGTGCTTGTATGCGTTTATGTGCTTATGTATCTGTGCTTATGTGTTTGTGCTCTTGTATGTTTTCTTTTAATGGCATCAACCTGCCAGGGAAAATTTGCCTGTATGGCTAAATGTGGCACATTTACATGTTGGACTCAAGTGCTCACGTTAATTCATGTGCATTGTCACTTCTTAAACAAATTAAAAAATATATATAATAACTCAAATAAAAAATGTATCCACTACACGTAATTGTTTGGCCAGTGCCATTGGTTACCTTTGCATACCTTTGAAATAATCTGAGATCACAAATTCATAACATTGATCTTGAACATACCAGTATTTTAGAAGCAAAAATGGCCATAATACATAATTACCACAGGTTAACCACAGTTTATGTTTACATATTTTACGTTTTACTGTCAACTACAGAAAAAAATGGCAAGAAATATACAGTGAATTCCTGAACAATATATTTTTTGTTTTTTCTGCAGTACTTTTTTATTTAATTTAAAATGTCCAATCAACTGATGAATTCATTTATGTCATGCTTTACAGATGGCTGAACACAGGATGGCTGTGGAGCCATTTATGACAACACTGCTTCTTCTAATGGGTAAGTCAACATATTTAATATCATGTCCTGATTGTTCCTATATCGGCATCATTTGTGTCATTGTGTCGCCTGCGTATTTCTTGAGATCATTTTGAGGCTTTGAGATTTCACAATATATTTATTTAAAAGACCTATAGACGATATTTTGAACATTAATAGCAGCAAACAAAGATATAAAGATATAGTGGAGTAATGGCGTCCTGACCAGAGAATGAAGTCACACTCCCTCTGTGTGTGTTGTAATCACAGCATCTCTTTTCTCCGTTTTGGTAGCCGGCAGGCTGCGTGTTCATGATACATACTAGTGTTGCACCGATACCGATACTAGTATCGGGAGGGGCCCCGATACCGCACTAAAATGCTGGCATCGGTATCGACGAGTACGAACAAATAATGCGCCGATGCCATTTACAGATACTAATATGAAACTTGGAACGCAGCGCCTTGTGTCTTTCTGTGCGTTCACACCGAAAGCGCACAAAGAGGAATCCGCCTTGTCCACTCCACCTAAGTCGCTTTTGTCGCATTTGTGCCCCTTCAGAATGTTCGTTCTTGCTTTTTTTTTTTATTTAAAAGGCCAGCGCGCCACACGCGCTAAACACCACCACGCAACTACTGCTGTAGCACAGCCCATTTACCGACACCGTTGATCACGGAAAGTTACTTGATAAAGTCATTAAAAACAGAATTACTCCGATTGGCTGGAGAGTGTAGGTTAAAAAGTGTTTATTTACACCATCTTTGATTTACACCTAGGAAAGACGTTGACGCTATGAAGACGCTATGGCCACGTTGCTTGGCAACGCCTGCATACGGGAGATATTAAATAGTCTGCTCGACTTGTAAAAATAAAAAAACCCTCACGATTTCAACTCTAAAACACATTAAAGTATTATTAATTGATTACATATTTCATTCTTTCGTAAGTGACCATGGTACTTCGCGGAAGCAACCCTCCGCTTCGCGTCGGACGGTTCACGCCTCCGCGTCGTCCATTCATTTCTGTTAATGGACACCTCGTCGGGTTACTCCCCAATCATATTTACGGAAATGATCATCCCAAATGAACACCGATTTTGCCAAATGTAATGTTGTCAAATCATAGAGGACATCATAGAGACATTCTCTCCCTTCACTCACTGCACTCACTGCAGTTATTTTTGCCACTGCTCGTTTTAGTTTTTTCAATGTGGATTTTGGAGTTGTAACTTGTTGTCATAGGACACCTTTTATTTATTTTATTTTATTTATTTTACCCTGGCTGCACTTAGAGGAGTGCACATCAGCCTAGACCTTACAGGAGGAAGTAATTTCTTATTGCAATTCTGATTTGTTCTTACCTCAGATAGGCCTTAATGCCATGCACTCTCTACCTCATATGTATATTATTTCTTATTTTAATTTAATTTAACTTCTTGTTGCACTACGATTTTACATGTTGTAATTACATGGATATTGCACTATTTTGGCATATTCAATTATTGTCACCCATAACAGGTAGGCAATAAAAAAGTTCTTCTGGATTTACTGTGTATTAGTCTTTTTTCCTGTTTCACAAAGGTTTTTAAGTTAAGTTTCAAGTGAGTATGCAGTTCTTTAGTATTAGAAGAAAAAAAGCTTGTATATATATATATTTTTTTTTTTCTTCTCCAAACGGCGTGGTATCGGTATGGTATCGGTATCGGCCGATACTGCACAGCCGGGTATCGGTATCGGTATCGGGGGCCAAAAAATGGTATCGGTGCAACACTAATACATACGCGCCGTGCATGAGGGTTCATGTGTTCATGCGTGTCCCTACCTGTGAAACCGTTGCCGCCAAGCGTTTAAATAGAGAGTGACGTCACACACCGCGTTGTAAACAGCATGATGACAGAGTTCAGTTCGAGGCGTTCAGCTGAAGCGACCATCCTTCACCGAACCAACCACGTTCTTTGGCCTACTGTCCTTATGTGGTCCCTTGACATTATGCACAAAGGTAACTTTATGTTGCTGGGTCTTCACACGCAGCTCTGTGTGAACGACTTGCAGACGACATGAAAGGGGGGTGGGGAAGCCACGTTAGGGGGGAGGAGCTAAGAAAGGTAAATGACAAGCCCACTCGTTCTGTTCTGGCAACCTGGTGCTCTAGTGTAGTGCGACATCTAGTGGCTAAACATCGTCTATAGCTCCTTAATGGTAATTGGGAATAATACAACAAAATATATTATGTTCATTATATTCATATCAATATATTCATAGAATAACACCAATCATTAATGAAAATATATGTATTGGTTAGGGCTGCCCCCTAATAGTCGAATAGTCGGCTTAGTTGAATACGTTTTCATTAGTCGAGCAAAAAGTAAAACATAAAAATAACAAGGCATGAGCATCGCAAACCGAATACATCCGTGGTCGCAACAAGCCCTGATTTAACTCATCGCTGCAGACATACCTACCAATACACCTGGGCAGGTAGACACCTGGGCAGGTATACACCTAGGTAGGTAGACACCGCTAGACACACAGGACTCATACCGGTGATCGCGGCATTAGTTCCCCGTGTCTGATCACTGTAATTCGGAGCATGAATATCTGTTGAATATCTAATATCTTTCTAACTTTAAAAAATACTTTAGTATTTTTTAAGACAAGATGATAGTCGGACATCCCTAGTAACTATGTCCGTGAAGGTGAACCCTCCCGTAGGCCTACTCCGCTATTAACATTAACCGCTCCCCCGAAGGAGCCACACATCCACACGCACCGGACACAAAAATACAAACATGTTTTCCATTTGATTTCTTTTAAATAAAGTTGTGTGCTGTTATATGGTTAAATAGGATTATTAAAAGTGTTCAATGTCTCCTTCCTGGTTGTTCCGACAACCTCCAGAACCGCTTGGTCCACGCCGTTAAAAAGGACCGCTTCGTGCGTGTGCTTGTAAAAATAATATTTTAAAGGCTGATTATTACGGTATCGTATTATCTGTAAAGTAGCACAAGGTTAACAGTGTTTCTTTTATAACACTCTCGCCCTGGAACTCAAAACACTTTCTGATACCCCAAAAAATAAATCGCAAAATAATTACGTTAAAAGTGCGACGATTAGTCGACTATCGGCTTGAAATGGCGACTAAGAGTCGACTAAGAAAATCTTTAGTCGGAGGCAGCCCTAGTATTGGTCAATGATTGGTGTCTCTGTGTGTCCATGAAGTACTGGGAAATAATCCTACCATATAAAAACAGGTGTCATAATGGGTACACTCGCTGAGACCACACCTACAAGCTCAACAGGATCGACCGCAATGAACAGCACAATTTACACCACCTCAAAGACACAGACAACAACTTCAAACACTGCAACCAATCCATCAACTCCAACCTCAGCTCCTCCATCTTTTGTGTTGGAAGTTATTGTAAAATATGCTTTCACACAAGAGTATATCAACCAAACAACTGGAGAATGCAACTCACTGGCATGCACTGTTGTTACAGTGGTAAGTTTCTAATTAATCAAGATGCAACACTAAAAAGCTCTTTTATAATTGATACAGATTATTATATTTTGAACGCCAATGCACTGATGTCTGAATTAAAATAATGAAACTGTATATGTCATATTTCCCTTTCATAGTGCGATTTGATCTACCAGGAAAAATATGGGTTAATTTTTGACCGTGCTAATTTCCTTGCATTCAGGTATAACCATTTTCTGTAATAATTGAAAAATAATCAATAACATTTGAGGCAATTGCAATGAAAAAACTACATTTGCTGGAATGTTTTTCAGACCTTCACACAATGGACAAACTTCAGCAAAGGTGGAGCTTGTATTCAATGAGACAGCTTTGAATGAGACACAAGAGATCCCTTCAACTAGTGATGTAGAGATGACCATGAGCATGGCCGCATCATGCTCTGTTGTAAAGATCCTATTTGATACCGACAAAATTAATGTCACAAGTATGCTAACACATTTCATTTTTAATACAGTGTTAAAAATTCTTAAAATATATTAACATTACATTTGCATAATAAATTGCTGATAAATGCAGTCACATTTCCATTTTCTACTGTTTTGTATTCTAGGAACTACCACTACCACCACTACTACAACAAGAAGTTCAATGGGTACTACCAACACATCCACACCAACTCAAACTACTGCTACTGTAACAGTCATAACTGGAACATCTCCCCCAACAAGCAGCCCAATGGGTACTACCGTAACATCCACACCAACTGAAACTACTGCAACTACCACAACCGTTTCCCCAACAACCCCCACACCATCAGCTTCAACTCCAGCCCCCACTACCACAACCGTTTCCTCAACAACCGCCACACCATCAGCTTCAACTCCAGCCCCCACTACCACAACTGTTTCCCCAACAACCCCCACACCATCAGCTTCAACTCCAGCCCCCACTACCACAACCGTTTCCCCCAACAACCCCCACACCATCAGCTTCAACTCCAGCCCCCACTACCACAACCGTTTCCCCAACAACCGCCACAACATCAGCTTCAACTCCAGCCCCCACTACCACAACCATTTCCCCAGCAACCGCCACACCATCAGCTTCAACTCCAGCCCCCACTACCACGACCGTTTCCTCAACAACCGCCACACCATCAGCTTCAACTCCAGCCCCCAATACCACAACCGTTTCCCCAACAACCGCTACACCATCAGCTTCAACTCCAGCCCCCACTACCACAACCGTTTCCCCAACAACCGCCACAACATCAGCCCCCACTACCACAACCGTTTCCCCAACAACCGCCACACCATCAGCTTCAACTCCAGCCCCCACTACCACAACAGTTTCCCCAACAACCGCCACACCATCAGCTTCAACTCCAGCCCCCACTACCACAACCGTTTCCCCAACAACCCCCACACCACCAGCTTCAACTCCAGCCCCCACTACCACCACCGTTTCCGCAACAACCGCCACAACATCAGCTTCAACTCCAGCCCCCACTACCACAACCGTTTCCCCAACAACCGCCACACCATCAGCTTCAACTCCAGCTCCCACTACCACAACCGTTTCCCCAACAACCGCCACACCATCAGCTTCAACTCCAGCCCCCACTACCACAACCGTTTCCCCCAACAACCGCCACAACATCAGCTTCAACTCCAGCCCCCACTACCACAACCGTTTCCCCAACAACCGCCACACCATCAGCTTCAACTCCAGCCCCCACTACCACAACCGTTTCCCCAACAACCGCCACACCATCAGCTTCAACTCCAGCCCCCACTACCACAACCGTTTCCCCAACAACCCCCACACCATCAGCTTCATCTCCAGCCCCCACTACCACAACCGTTTCCCCAACAACCACCACACCATCAGCTTCAACTCCAGCCCCCACTACCACAGCCGTTTCCCCAACTACCGCCACACCATCAGCTTCAACTCCAGCCCCCACTACCACAACCGTTTCCCCAACAACCGCCACACCATCAGCTTCATCTCCAGCCCCCACTACCACAACCGTTTCCCCAACAACCCCCACACCATCAGCTTCATCTCCAGCCCCCACTACCACAACCGTTTCCCCAACAACCCCCACACCATCAGCTTCATCTCCAGCCCCCACTACCACAACCGTTTCCCCAACAACCGCCACAACATCAGCTTCAACTCCAGCCCCCAATACCACAACCGTTTCCCCAACAACCGCCACACCATCAGCTTCAACTCCAGCCCCCACTACCACAACCGTTTCCCCAACAACCGCCACAACATCAGCCCCCACTACCACAACCGTTTCCCCAACAACCGCCACACCATCAGCTTCAACTCCAGCCCCCACTACCACAACCGTTTCCCAAACAACCCCCACACCACCAGCTTCAACTCCAGCCCCCACTACCACCACCGTTTCCCCAACAACCGCCACAACATCAGCTTCAACTCCAGCCCCCACTACCACAACCGTTTCCCCAACAACCGCCACACCATCAGCTTCAACTCCAGCTCCCACTACCACAACCGTTTCCCCCAACAACCGCCACACCATCAGCTTCAACTCCAGCCCCCACTACCACAACCGTTTCCCCAACAACCGCCACAACATCAGCTTCAACTCCAGCCCCCACTACCACAACCGGTTCCCCAACAACCGCCACACCATCAGCTTCAACTCCAGCCCCCACTACCACAACCGTTTCCCCAACAACCGCCACACCATCAGCTTCAACTCCAGCCCCCACTACCACAACCGTTTCCCCAACAACCCCCACACCATCAGCTTCATCTCCAGCCCCCACTACCACAACCGTTTCCCCAACAACCGCCACACCATCAGCTTCAACTCCAGCCCCCACTACCACAACCGTTTCCCCAATAACCACCACACCATCAGCTTCAACTCCAGCCCCCACTACCACAGCCGTTTCCCCAACTACCGCCACACCATCAGCTTCAACTCCAGCCCCCACTACCACAACCGTTTCCCCAACAACCGCCACACCATCAGCTTCAACTCCAGCCCCCACTACCACAACCGATTCCCCAACAACCGCCACACCATCAGCTTCAACTCCAGCCCCCACTACCACAACTATTTCCCCAACAACAGCCACACCATCAGCTTCAACTCCAGCCCCCACTACCACAACCGTTTCCCCAACAACCGCCACACCAGCAGCTTCAACTCCAGCCCCCACTACCACAACCGTTTCCCCAACAACCGCCACACCATCAGCTTCAACTCCAGCCCCCACTACCACAGCCGTTTCCCCAACTACCGCCACACCATCAGCTTCAACTCCAGCCACCACTACCACAACCGTTTCCCCAACTACCGCCACACCATCAGCTTCAACACCAGCCCCCACTACCACAACCGTTTCCCCAACAACCACCACACCATCAGCTTCATCTAAAGCCCCCCACTACCACAACCGTTTCCCCAACAATCCCCACACCATCAGCTTCAACTCCAGCCCCCACTACCACAACCGTTTCCCCCAACAACCGCCACACCATCAGCTTCATCTCCAGCCCCCACTACCACAACCGTTTCCCCAACTACCGCCACACCATCAGCTTCAACTCCAGCCCCCCACTACCACAACCGTTTCCCCAACTACCGCCACACCATCAGCTTCAACTCCAGCCCCCACTACCACAACCGTTTCCCCAACAACCGCCACACCATCAGCTTCAACTCCAGCTCCCACTACCACAGCCGTTTCCCCAACTACCGCCACACCATCAGCTTCAACTCCAGCCCCCACTACCACAACCGTTTCCCCAACAACTGCCACACCATCAGCTTCAACTCCAGCTCCCACTACCACAACCGTTTTCCCAACAACCGCCACAATATCAGCTTCAACTCCAGCCCCCACTACCACAACCGTTTCCCCAACAACCCCCACACCATCAGCTTCATCTCCAGCCCCCACTACCACAACCGTTTCCCCAACAACCGCCACACCATCAGCTTCAACTCCAGCCCCCACTACCACAACCGTTTCCCCCAACAACCCCCACACCATCAGCTTCAACTCCAACCCCCACTACCACAACCGTTTCCCCAACAACCGCCACAACATCAGCTTCAACTCCAGCCCCCACTACCACAACTGTTTCCCCAACAACCGCCACACCATCAGCTTCAACTCCAGCCCCCACTACCACAACCGTTTCCCCAACAACCCCCACACCATCAGCTTCAACTCCAGCCCCCACTACCACAACTGTTTCCCCAACAACCACAACATCAGCTTCAACTCCAGCCCCCACTACCACAACCGTTTCCCCAACAACCGCCACAACATCAGCTTCAACTCCAGCCCCCACTACCACAACTGTTTCCCCAACAACCACAACATCAGCTTCAACTCCAGCCCCCACTACCACAACCGTTTCCCCAACAACCCCCACACAATCAGCTTCAACTCCAGCCCCCACTACCACAACCGTTTCCCCAACAACCGCCACAACATCAACTTCAACTCCAGCCCCCACTACCACAACCGTTTCCCCAACAACCGCCACAACATCAGCTTCAACTCCAGCCCCCAATAAAACAACTGTTTTCCCAACAACCGCCACACCATCAGCTTCAACTCCAGCCCCCACTACCACAACCGTTTCCCCAACAACCCCCACACCATCAGCTTCAACTCCAGCCCCCACTACCACAAACCGTTTCCCCAACAACCCCCACACCATCAGCTTCAACTCCAGCCCCCACTACTATGGAAGTAACATTGGTTAATGTTCGCCTGGAATTCCGCTCTGTCAATGAGACATTTACAGCAGACCTTTTAAATTCCTCATCAGAAGCCTTCCGAGGTCGAGCTGCAACAATAAGATCTGAGGTATGAATAGCTGGGTGGCTATGGTTACATAGGGTTATGCTGAATATCAGCACTCATGGAATGCCTCTTGTCCAATCAAATGACTCGGTCAGAACTAACTGTTGTATAAATAATAATAACAATAATAATAATAACAATAATAATAATAATAATAATAATAATAATAATAATAAAAACACCAATAGTAACAATAATAATAATAATAAATGGTGTGTTTTAGCAACCCAATGCGCATGATTTGAACGTTAAATGAACAAACTCTTGTTACTCTAACAGTTTTTTCTTCCATGCAGCTCGAACCTTTCTACGAAAGAGCATTCGATTCCTTCAATAGCTTGGAAGTGGTAGCTTTCAGGTACTGTATCCAGCCTTGGGTAACCGTTCACACTGCTTAGCAACCATTAAGGAAATGCTAAGCATGCTATTACAAGCAAACGTGATTTACTAAAAGAATTGAATGAGAAAATGTTTGTTCTGTATTTACCTTCATTTATTGATGTGGAAAATGGTAATGTGCTAAACTGTATCTTATAAAATATTAAAATTATAAAAATACTTTTAAAAAAATTATAAGAATTCATAATTTCCATGCACTTGTAATGTAAATGTATTCAACTTCATGTGTCACAGTTCACTGGTTTGTACCCAATTTACAAAAGAAAATGTATGTGATGTAAAAATTATTCAACTCTATTTTTTCTCTAGCAATGGATCAATCATCAACATCATTGATGCCAAGTTCACTACAAATCCATCTTGTGAACAGGTTGCCAGTGTCCTGATCAATGCCGCACAAAACATCACAGTTTTTGACATTGAAACCAGTTTTATTTCAGATAATGGTACAGGTAAGATATGCCAACACATAGATTTGGAATTGAGATGTGTGTCTGTGTCTGGTTGTCTGTGGCGAGCCACAACCGTTTCCCCAACAACTGCCACACCATCAGCTTCAACTCCAGCCCCCACTACCACAACCGTTTCCCCAACAACCGCCACAACATCAGCTTCAACTCCAGCCCCCACTACCACAACCGTTTCCCCAACAACCGCCACACCATCAGCTTCAACTCCAGCCCCCACTACCACAACCGTTTCCCCAACAACCGCCACATCAGCTTCAACTCCAGCCCCCACTACCACAACCGTTTCCCCAACAACCGCCACACCATCAGCTTCAACTCCAGCCCCCACTACCACAACCGTTTCCCCAACAACCGCCACAACATCAGCCCCCACTACCACAACCGTTTCCCCAACAACCGCCACACCATCAGCTTCAACTCCAGCCCCCACTACCACAACCGTTTCCCCAACAACTGCCACACCATCAGCTTCAACTCCAGCCCCCACTACCACAGCCGTTTCCCCAACAACCGCCACATCAGCTTCAACTCCAGCCCCCACTACCACAACCGTTTCCCCAACAACCGCCACACCATCAGCTTCAACTCCAGCCCCCACTACCACAACCGTTTCCCTAACAACCGCCACACCATCAGCTTCAACTCCAGCCCCCACTACCACAACCGTTTCCCCAACAACCGCCACACCATCAGCTTCAACTCCAGCCCCCACTACCACAGCCGTTTCCCCAACTACCGCCACACCATCAGCTTCAACTCCAGCCCCCACTACCACAACCGTTTCCCCAACAACCGCCACACCATCAGCTTCAACTCCAGCCCCCACTACCACAACCGTTTCCCCAACAACCGCCACACCATCAGCTTCAACTCCAGCCCCCACTACCACAACCGTTTCCCCAACAACCGCCACACCATCAGCTTCAACTCCAGCCCCCACTACCACAACTGTTTCCCCAACAACCGCCACACCATCAGCTTCAACTCCAGCCCAGACTACCACAACTGTTTCCCCAACAACCGCCACACCATCAGCTTCAACTCCAGCCCCCACTACCACAACTGTTTCCCCAACAACCGCCACACCATCAGCTTCAACTCCAGCCCCCACTACTATGGAAGTAAAAACATCCACAGCAACTGAAACTACTGCCACCGTAACAGTCATAACTGGAACATCTCCCCCAACAAGCAGCCCAATGGATACTACCAAAACATCTTCCAGTGCATCTTCTACCAGTCTAAGCACTAATACCAATCCACCAACCACACCTTCAGCTCCTCTTCCATCTTTTAATGTGTTGCTTATAATAATAGTCATTTTTGAAGAACCATTGCTAGACAACACCAGTCCGCAGTTTAAAGCACTGGAGTTGACTGTTACTATAACGGTAAGTTTGACAAAGTTCTGTATAATTAAAAAAAGAAATGTACTTTGTACTTGTAGCATTTCAAGTACTTCATAATTATTTTTGTATTAATCATCTTTGTTTTATTATTGGTTTTGATACTGTTTATACAGATTTAATAGAATCTATTTTGAAATGGTTTTCAATATTTTCTCCATAGTTTACTGCAATCTACCAGGCACAATATGGAGCCAGATTTAGTCACGTTATTGTCCTTGGATTCAGGTAAATAGTCCTAAACCTAATCATCATTACTGTAAATATACTGTATGTAGGTCTACACATGTTATTCTGTTTCGTTGCTTGCCCACAATGCGAATGATGTCCTACTACATTCGCAATCTCGAATGCAAAATAATAACCGTACTCCTGTCAATGGAGAAGCATCTTGCCATTTAATTTGAATTGTTGTAATCATAATGATGACCTGTTTTTCAGACCTGCCAGTATCACCCGTATAGAAAACACTGAAGCCGATCTGGAGCTCGTATTCAATGAGCCAACTCTAAATGAAAGTATTCCTTCAGCAGCGGATATTGCAGAAACCCTGAGAACAGCTCCAGCAAACGCCTCTACTGGCGGTCTCCAATTTGATCGTAACACTATTAATGTCACAAGTATGTTTTCATTTTCAATATTTCATGCATATATCAAAATAAAATTATAAAATTATATTCATCACATATATCATATTTAACTTTGTATCAACTAAAATAAAGTATGTCTAAACAGAAATTGAGACCACTACCACAACCATTTCCCCAACAACCGCCACACCATCAGCTTCAACTCCAGCCCCCACTACCACAACCATTTCCCCAACAACTGCCACACCATCAGCTTCAACTCCAGCCCCCACTACTATGGAAGTAACGTTGGTTAATGTTCGCCTGGTATTCCGCTCTGTCGGGGAGACATTTACAGCAGACCTTTTAAATCCCTCATCAGAAGCCTTCCGAGGTCGAGCTGCAACAATAAAATCTGAGGTATGAATAGCTGGGTGGCTATGGTTAAATAGGGTTATACTGAATATCAGCACTCATGGAATGCCTCTTGTCCAATCAAATGACTCGGTCAGAACTAACTGTTGTATAAATAACAATAATAATAATAATAATAATAATAATAATAATAATAATAATATAAAAAACAATAGTAATAATAATAAATGGTTTTTTTTAGCGACCCAATGCGCACGATTTGAACTTCAAATGAACAAACTCTTGTTACTCTAACAGTTTTTTCTTCCATGCAGCTCGAACCTTTCTACGAAAGAGCATTCGATTCCTTCAATAGCTTGCAAGTGGTAGCTTTCAGGTACTGTATCCAGCCTTGGGTAACCGTTCACACTGCTTAGCAACCATTAAGGAAATGCTAAGCATGCTATTGCAAGCAAACGTGATTTACTAAAAAAATTGAATGAGAAAATGTTTGTTCTGTATTTACCTTCATTTATTGATGTGGAAAATGGTAATGTGCTAAACTGTGTCTAAATATTAAAATTCTAAAAAATGTTTAAAAGAAATTATAAGAATTCATAATTTTCCATGCACTTGTAATGTAAATGTATTCAAGTTCATGTGTCACAGTTCACTGGTTTGTACCCAATTTACAAAAGAAAATGTATGTGATGTAAAAATTATTCAACTCTATTTTTTCTCTAGCAATGGATCAATCATCAACATCATTGATGCCAAGTTCACTACAAATCCATCTAGTGAACAGGTTGCCAGTGTCCTGATCGTTGCCGCACAAACCATCACAGTTTTTGACATTGAAACCAGTTCTATTTTAGTTGATGGTACAGGTAAGATATGCCAACACATAGATTTGGAATTGAGATGTGTGTGTGTGTCTGGTTGTCTGTGGTGAGCATTGACTTCTGATGCAAGGGATGCCATCTAAAAACAAATGAGGTAATGGCGTCCATTTTACACATGCACTACAAAGACAGCAGAGAAAACCAGCAAGGGGATGCCTTAGCAACATGGGTTCATAATAAGTTCATGAGCATAGCGTAGAAAGTCTAGGCTAGGTTGGTGGCCGTTGCTGGCCAGAACAAACTGATGCCAAACACACACACACACACACACACACACACAGGATGTACAGAGGATGTCAGAGCCAAGAATGTTTCTAGTACATATCTTGAAAATGATAGGTTGGGAATTACACATTTTGAGTGCGGTATCCACACAAGAAAGCAACTGACTCGCTAGATGGCAGTGTTGTACTGTGTCAGAAGATAGCCATTTTGTCCATCACAGAGTGCAAGCGTGATGTTTGTTGAAAGCTTGGCAGCGCTGACTTGACTGGCAAGATAGAGACAGTGTTAGGACGAGTAGGAATCCAGAAGCTCTGGTGTCATGGGATAGGATGGATTGATTGATTGATTGAGTGATTGATTGATATACACACACAAACACTTGATATAGTTTGCCACTGCTTGGTAAAACATCAAGCAATTAATCATGCTTAACTTTATATAACCGTCTTTCCAATCATATTTCCCCTTCTTCACAGTATTACAAAAATTAAAATGTGGGGGTGATTTTAAAAATCAATTCAACTGGCACTTTTTAAAGTAACATGCATTTTACTCTTTCGTACAGAGACGCAGACGGGTGCAGGAGGATCAAGTGGAATAAATAAAAGCAGTGCCTTCATTACATCTTTGATGGCACTTCTCCCATGGCTACTCGTGTCAAACTAATAACAGAACTTGGGTGGTGGTCACTGAAGACAAACCCAAAACAACACATATGTACCATATTAAATATTTAACCATGTTAATTATGTATTAACCAAGAAAAATATTTAAATTACTAATATATTCACACAATAATTGCTATAATCAACCGTACAATATTTTACTATAGCAAGATATCATGCACATTGCTTGTACACAATATGTTACTCTCCTAATAAAGAAATTAAGCTATCACGTTTGCTCGTATATCCAGTGCCATAGAAAACAAGTTTAAATGTTGACTACTCTATAACCTTTAGGGAGAACTGTCATCAAAATATACATAGAGAAAGAAGTGTTACGACCCGTCCTCAGGCGCAAGGCTCCAGAGATGCGGTTGGATGAAAAGGTGTTTCCTTACAGGGGTGAGGTAAGGTTGGTTGGAAACAAGGGAGGATGGCGCAGGGGAGTTGAGTTGAAGGTATGTTGGTGGAAATACTTTGCCAGCCTTCATACCAGTCCAGACACACAGCTCTGAGAGAGAGAGAGAGAGAGAGAGAGAGAGAGAGAGAGAGAGAGAGAGAGAGAGAGGACCAGAGTCAACACTGGTCTGGCTTTTCCGGGATGGAGAGCCCTGCGAGCTGCTGCAGGGGCAAACTGGACTGTGAGACGGCCATTTCCTCTCCTCGATGGGCTCATGATGAGACATGCATGTTGCCATTGGCGACAGGCCACAGTAGGCATGCTAGGTACCTGTTATGGTATTGGTCTGCAAAATACTGCTGTCTCTACTTGCCTGAGTTTTTTTTTTCTTCTTTCTCTCTTGTTGGCCCAACTGCACACAACCTTTGCGGTTGTAAATGTGCAACCAGCTACGCACTGTAAATGCTATTTTACTGGAGGTTTAGGGTAGCTAGCGTTAGCAGGATAGCTAGCAGCCCGATACGTGGACTGTCACTCGGCAGACCGAACAAATAGCTCATTGCCAAGCTGAATCCGAATAATAATAACGATACTAAAATAACTCAATAATAATCATAACAAACAATATTCAACCAACGAAATGACAGGCAAACGATGTACTTGGCTGTTGTATTATTATGTACCTGCTGTACTTAAGAGGTAACGTCATGTTGCCTCAGTCGTTCACGTGCGGAAACATGCACGAGCTTAACGGGTATCGTCATCGATCACTCGGAATGGGTATATTCGTTTTGTGACACCGGGCAATACTTTCTTTCTTGATAGCGTCTTATGGGGAAAGAAGCAACGGTGATGGACCGTACGAAACGGTGTTGCAGAAAATGTGCAACAGCGCCCCCTGGGGTCACATATTTCGGTGGGTCGCAGAATTCGGTGTAACACCGGGTCTTCACGCGCGCAGCTCTGCGTCCCGCGACGACTTGAGGAAGGGAGGGGGAGATTACATCTTGGACCTGAACCGTCCAAGATGTAATTAATATGCCATTAAAAAGTGTGTCTTCTTGTCCACCGTTAGAAAATGACCACGACGGCGCGTTCAAAAAAATAATGACCTCGTCCGTTTTATGGACATTCCCCAACTCTCATTCACTTCTACAATGTCTACGCTCAAAAGGGTCCATTGCGCCCCTGGTGGTCACTTCATATGTTCAGCCAAGTGGCGTGTCTTCGTGTTAAAACGTCTTTCGCCATGCCGCTTAGAAAATGTTTGATAGGCTGATTTCAACCACACAGAGACAAACAATAAACAACGTTGTCTTGTTGCAAAGTGCAAGCTTGTTGAGGTTTGGATCATTCATTTGCAAAAATACTTTTACGCAATGAACTGATTGTATTTTTAATTTTACGTTTAGCTTATTACAAATAAAATGTCATATAATTAACGCTTGTAAGTGGCACTTCCGGCAATGTAGCCCATTCATTCTCAAGCAATGAAAAGCTTTTTACAATGAGCTCAAGACTTACTGAATATTGACTGAAAGGTTTCTTTCCGTCGTTTTTCCGTCGCCTCTGCCTTCTTCTTGGGTCTCTGTCATAACTGTTTATTTTTATTCTGCTTTTACTTTATTCTGCATTAAGAGCACTTGTATTGTATAAAAACACAATGGGCTGATGGGTTACTCTCGCACAGAAAGGAAGAGAGATGCTGTGTGAGTTAACGCTTCGAGCGCCGATTCTGGTACTCCTGAAAACCAAAGATAATCTTTGCTGAAAACGTTAGCTAGAAATCCCGCCAAAACAAAAAAAAAGGTTTATCTCGAACTAGAAAACGTTAACATTTAAGTTAAATATCAAATATTTCAACCATTTTCTAAATAAAAAATCCACATGAATGTAGCTACGACTGCGTTTAACCGAAAAACGTAACATTCGCCGTTACTTTCCGTCTTATCTTTTAGCCAACGGTTGAAAACCGTTGCGCGTTAAGGACACATAGCGGATTTACCAGGAAAACCAATGGCGTGGCGGTTGGAGGGGAGATCTGTCGACACAACTATAGAGCGTAACAGTGACCGCCCCTTTTTAACAGCTCCGGTGCCGGAAGTAAATTTCCCATGCATTTATCTCGTCCACTTTTCGTATAATCCTTATAAAAAGAGTATTAAGCCTTGAACCAAGCCGATCGTTCGTTGTGGTAGTCGTGACCATATTATGTTTGATTCGGGCATAAAAAGAATTTGGAGAACGGAAGAAAAAAAAAAAAAACGGATTTAGTTGACCGAGTGAGGAACTACTCATCCCGAATCAAACATAATATGGTCACGACTACCATAACGAACGATTGGCTTGGTTCAAGGCTTAATACTCTTTTTATAAGGATTATACGAAAAGTGGACGAGATAAATGTATGGGAAATTTACTTCCGGCACCGGAGCTGTTAAAAAGCGGCGGTCACTCACTGTTACGCTCTATTTTTGATTCAAACTCACTCAAATGTTTCGAAAATAGCCTTCTAAAAAGGTCTCATCATAAATGATTATAGGGGGGGGGGGGGGGGGGGGCGCGATTGGGGGGGGGGGGGGGGGGGGGGGGTGGGGTGAAACGATCTGGGTTCTCATAAACCCGTTCGCGTTGGTAAGAGACGAGCAGAGTCTACAGCGTCCGCAGTCTACTGTGAAACAATTCACTCCAAAAAGGGTTATGGTTAGGGTTATGGTTAGGGTTAGGGTTATGGTTAGGGTTAGGGTTATGGTTAGGGTTAGGGTTATGGTTAGGGGTTATGGTTATGGTTAGGGTTATGGTTAGGGGTTATGGTTAGGGTTATGGTTAGGGTTATGGTTAGGGGTTATGGTTAGGGTTATGGTTATGGTTAGGGTTATGGTTAGGGTTATGGTTAGGGTTAGCGTAATCTATCACCGTGACCGGGTTATTATTGGAGTGAATGGACGCTGTGAGGGGGGCTGCAGCCCCCGCAGCACCCCCCTTCTTCCCGCGCTAGTGTTTGTGTGTGGCTTTTTTTAAATTTTATTTATTTATTTATTTATTTTTGTTGTAAATCGTATATAAAAAGCAGCATAAGCACAAAGAGAGAGACATGTTTGATGGCAGTTCACGTCCGACCCGCCGACGGTTGGACAGCGACCAACCGCCCGCCTGCGCACGTGACACAACGGAAGTGCAGCCAGAGCCGCTGCTCCTCCACGCGCTCTCACAACGGACGGGGAGCACCGAGCGGCGCGCGCACGGTGCTAGCGAAGGACGACGACAACAACAACAACAACAACAAACAAACAAACAAATAAACAAAACCGTAAAGCCATGACCATTAGGTGAAACGGAGGCGACCTGCTGAAAATGGGCGACCGGCCACCGAGGGAGCCCGCACACCGCCGGAGGAGGACGACCACCCTCGGCGACGGCGTGCGGCGCGGACTCAGACCCGGACGCGGACCCGGACCCGGAGGCGAGGGAGACCCGCCGGTCCCCGAGGCGGGGTACACCAGCAACGGCAAGCCGGGGAAAGGGACGTCGCCGCCGCCGCCGTCGTCGTGGTCGTCGTCGTCGTTGTCGTCGTTACCGTTACAGGGTCCTCCTCCTCCTCGGAGGGACCGCGGCGGAGTGGAGGACATTTCCCGGAGACTCAGGCAAGCCGTGTGTGTGTGTGTGTGTGTGTGTGGGGGGGGGGGTGACACTTGACACATGGGGGACGTGGTTTTGTCCGTTGTCGTTGATATGATATAAATATGATGATAAATATTATGTAAATAGCCTATTCGACCTATGGCTACTGATAAAGGGGCTACATTTCACTAGTGGGTGACTATCATTTTGCTATACGACTTTATGATGACTGCCAGACCTTGACGTCGACGCTATGGCCTGCTTTGTCTTTGTATATTATATTATGCACGTATGTGGTTGATGGTCGTCTGAACGTGATGGATTTCACCTCCGGTCCACCATGCAAGTGGGATGGGGTTGCTGCCTAGTTGGCCCGCCAGGCATGGAGGAGACCCTGCTCCTCCTGGCCCTGTGTCCACAGCCCCTGTTCACCTGTCTGTCTGCATCCTCCTGCTCCACCTGCTCCCTCCTCCTGGTCCTGTGTTCACAGCCCCTGTTCACCCGTCTGTCTGCATCCTCCTGCTCCACCTGCTCCCTCCTCCTGGTCCTGTGTTCACAGCCCCTGTTCACCTGTCTGCTGTCTGTATCCTCCTGCTCCTCCTGGTCATGTGTTCACAGTCCCTGTTCACCTGTCTGCTGTCTGCATCCTCCTGCTCCACCTGCTCCCTCCTCCTGGTCCTGTGTCCACAGTCCCTGTTCACCTGTCTGCTGTCTGCATCCTCCTGCTCCTCCTGGCCCTCCTGGTCCTGTGTTCACAGTCCCTGTTCACCTGTCTGCTGTCTGCATCCTCCTGCTCCTCCTGGCCCTGTGTCCACAACCCCTGTTCACCTGTCTGCTGTCTGCATCCTCCTGCTCCTCCTGGCCCTGTGTTCACAGCCCCTGTTCACCTGTCTGCTGTCTGCATCCTCCTGCTCCTCCTGGCCCTGTGTTCACAGCCCCCTGTTCACCTGTCTGCTGTCTGCATCCTCCTGCTCCTCCTGCTCCTCTTGGCCCTGTGTTCGCAGCCCCTGTTCACCTGTCTGCTGTCTGCATCCTCCTGCTCCTGTTCTGCTGTCTGCATCCTCCTCCTCCTCCTCCTCCTCCTCCTCCTCCCTGTTCCTTTAGATTAGTCTAAATGGCCATTTATGTTTCTGATTTTCTTAAATTGTGTACTTTTTTGTTGTTGTTAATTCCCTTTCTGTCTTTTTCATGTTATCACATGTCTATTTCTCACCATCTTCTCTACTTGGTGCCCCACACACACACACACACACACACACACACACACACACACACACACACACACACACACACACACACACACACACACACACACACACTGTCTGATTTTTCAGGCTTAATTGGATAAATGTGCTCTAGTGCCTGTTGTAGCCTACTACTGCCTAGCACCTAGTCACTCTCTGCTTTAACCTAGGAGGTCATGGTAAAAAGTCAAGTGTGTGTGTTGTGTGTGTTTTACTTCTGCAGCTGTCACAAGCTGCAGGAATCCCTGCTGAGCTCTGCCAGTGGCTACAGCAACTACCGGGGTATCCTCAACTGGTGTGTTGTCATGCTGGTGAGTACACCTACAGCTGCAGTGTGTGTCATTGGCAAAATAAAAATTGGGTTAGGGGGCACCTGGGGACGTGTCCTCCACACCAGTGTTCAAAGAGAGCTAATTTGTCCCCCCCCCAATATTTCAGCGTAACGTCCAGTGATCTGACTTCATGGATTAAGTGTGTTGCATTCGTCTGGCCAGTTATTTTACAATTTAAAGTTAAGTGCATGGTACAATAAGGTCAAAAACAGAGCTGAGTATTGGCTTGTGGTTGTCGTGAAAGTTTGGCAGGGTTTTTCTAAAGATGGAATTAACACCAGGCAATGTTTCACATGAATGAGCCACATTTGGCTTAGTACACACACACACACACACACACACACACACACACACACACACACACACACACACACACACACACACACACACACACACACACACACACACACACACACACACACACACACACACACACACAGTCAAAGTCTAGTTATGGCGATAAGTCATAGTGACAGTATTATGGTAGAATTGATCCTGTTGCTCTTCAATTTAGTTATGTGACTGGACTATGGACAAGTCTCTTCTAATTTTACACACTGACCGTCCACAAAATCTGGACTCTGAACAAGAACTTGTCCTCTGCTGTCCACAGTTCAGGACATGGAGACTTTGGTTGCACAACTTTCTTCATTTATCAAACTATTTTTAGTAGTATTTTACTTAAACTGTCTCTGCACACACAGGATCGTGGAAAGGTGCTAAAAAATGTGAAATGCAAAAACTGTCAAATATATTCCAAAATTATTTACATTTGGCTTTTGCCCTTGGATAGTTAGTCTTTGTCAAATCTATGAAGTGCCACCAACAGCTATTCAGCACGTTTCCATTTTGTTTGTAAAATCATACAAATGGAGTCTTTTAGGGTGAGTTAACACACCATGCTATCTGATAACGTTTGTTTGTGTGTGTGTGCTTGGTGTAATCAGCTAGATAGTGCTATCTAGGTCTATCAGTTGTAGGAGAGGGAGACCACAAGCGGTACACAGGGCGGTACCTTCTGGGACTGAAGGAGGAGAGGGGGTTAAAGGTCACTAAGGTAAAGGATAGCCCACTAGAAGCAGCGTGACCAGCTCAGGAGCACTTTGAGGACAGGGTTGTTTACCTTACTTGGACCAGGTTCAACAGGCAGCGCTGCGTGGGTCTACGCACGTCAGCTAATCCTGTCTCGGTTTCATTGTTTGCTGTTCAGTATGCATCCATTTTTTTGTGAATACAAGACGGTTTAGTTCAGACCCTGACACACACACACACACACACACACACACACACACACACACACACACACACACACACACATTTTTCAGGCTTAATTGGATAAATGTGCTCTACTGCCTGTTGTAGCCTACTACTGCCTAGCACCTAGTCACTCTCTGCTTTGGCCTAGGAGGTCATGGTAAAATGTCAAGTGGCACTAGATGATGTTCGGAGAGGCTAAGATAAATGTATCTGGGTTAAGCGTATCGCTTCCCCCTGTCGCTCCTTTTATTAAGAGTGGACTTGGAGCGGACCATATAATGTGTCATATACTGATTTTATGGCCCACCAGACACACAAAGACACACACACACACACACACACACACACAGTACACACACACACATACACAAAGTCGGTGCAAGCAAACATAAAATGTTATTTTCATAGCTCTGTTATTGTATCTCTGACACCTGGGTGGGTATCAGAGATGGTTCTCCCACTTTCTGAGAGGTGCATTCTGTGCACAGATCGATATGTTTAATATTGTTAATATTGGTCTGTTGTCTCCTGCAGGTGCTGAGCAACGCACGCCTCTTCCTGGAGAACCTGATCAAGTGAGCATGCACCTGAACCCACCCTCTGGGTTAGACCCCTGGTTCTGGGTCGCATCCCTAACTGTCACTACATGATCATGTTCAAGTCTAAAGGTCCTGATCCTGCTCCTCTCTAGGTATGGTATCTTGGTCGACCCAATCCAAGTTGTGTCTCTGTTCTTGAAGGACCCCTACAGCTGGCCAGCAGCCTGCCTGATAATCGGTGCGTATAATTGATGAGGCTCACTGTGAGTAAATCTACATTAACCAATGTCAAAGGTTTATTTAACTTGAATTTAGCAACCTTTTCAAATATTTGTTTTATCCCTGTCGATTTTGCTTTGTGCGACACAACTGATAATGCTTTGGGTTACCTGAGTTTAATTACAGTCTCCATTTGTAAATATTTTAGATAGACATTGGGCATTGGATTATGGAGAAAGCAAAGGAAATGGATTATGCTGTATAAATAAATATAGATGTATATTTACCAATGTTACAATTCTAACTTTACAATTCAAACGATATGAAGGTCTCATAGAAAGCAGAATGTGAAAGAACAAAGTTAGTCTCAGCCTCCCGTTCATTTGCACTAAGTCACCATGGCAACTCATACATAAGAGTTAGGTTAAGCCATGCGGTATCTCCAAGAAACTCAAGACACGATTCTCATTGGTTGTCAGCATTGTCACTCACAGAAATGTAGACGTAGCTCTGGGAGGTGTATTCTTATATTTACTTCCATGGGTTTATTCAGTCCACCTGAATATCTTTTTTTTTCCTTCAGTAGACTGCTGGGTAATTTTTCATCACGTTTCGCCATGGGTCTGTTTTTGTAGAAGTACTGTTCCCGGCGTACGGCCTGTGATTGGTCGTTCTTGCGTGTCAATCAAGATCTCTTCCTTTCCATATGTAAAGGCCGGGACCGCGAGACCAGTAGTCAGTTAACTTTAGATAGCCAGCTAGCTAAACATTGTTTGTTTGACTTGTCTGTTTTCCAGTGTCTAATGTCTTCATCATAGCAGCCTTGCACACTGAGAGACGGCTGGCTGTGGTGAGTCTCTTGTGTTTGTTTGTTTTTGAATCAAAATCTTAACTTGTTCATGTTGTTTTGTAACTGGTTGTTGGGCAATAAAATGACTGTAAACCCTTTTAGAAGGTTTGCCAGGGTCATCAGGGATAGCTAGAATAGTTTAAAAACAGGACAGTTACGATGTCTCACTCAAGAATTCCCTATAACTCACGTCGGGTAAAATTGTCTGTATTTAACTGTAAAACTGTCAAAACAATATTTGTGTATGTATTTCTTCTTCTTAAGTTGAAAAATAACTAAAGATGGACACTGACCTTTGGACATCTCCACCTTTTTAAAATGTGGAGAGGTCAGTAATAATCACAGAATTACACACGCAAACCTGCTTCTCATATCTTAAAACAAACTTAATATATACTGTATCTTTTCCATTTAGTTAGAAAAGCACCATATATATTTCTGTCAGTTTGTCTTTAAGTCCAAGTGTTTTACTTTCAAATGTGCAGTATAACGGTATGGTCATTCTGTATAATGGATTTTCTCACAACAAGGGTCAACTATATAGTCAGAAAGACACCGGCACTTCACAATGTGATATAATTGGGTTGCCAGCTGGTCTATTTATTCCATGTCTTCACTGTGTAATGGTCTCTCTCCTAGGGAAGCATCTCAGAGTCTACAGGCCTGAAGCTTCACGTGTTTAACTTGGCTGTCATCTTAGTCTTCCCTGTAGTGATAGTATTCATTGTCCCCTCCCTGACCCCAGGTACACACACACACACACACACACACACACACACACACACACACACACACACACACACACACACACACACACACACACACACACACACACACACACACACACACACACACACACACACACACACACACACACACACACACGCAGGCATGCACAATCAAAAACACGCACACACTCCAACCACAAACTTTATCTGCCATTGCCAAAGCAATAATGTCAATGTCAAATATTTGTATTTATTTGTATTACTGTACCAATAATCTTTCATGCGTTATTTATTTGTTTTCTATTTATTTCTGTATCTTCCTCTCTACATTCAATGCCCCCTCTCTAGCATGCTGAAAACCACATTGAAATTCGGAAACCGATACAGAAATGTTTGACAGCCAGTCCTGGCTACAGACAAGTGCTAACAGCCCGATGTGAATCAGAATAGACATGACTAGCATTGCCCTTGAATGTTTCGTTCCATTTCCTTCCTCTGTGTGTGTGTGCGTCCGTGCATGTGCGTGTGTGTGTGTGCAGTGGGCGGGGTGCTGTCCCTAGGTGTCTATACGGTGCTGTTTATGAAGATGTACTCGTACAAAGACACCAACAGGTGGTGCAGAGAGATCAGACAGGCTCAAGTCAAAAGGCTGACACGCTCAAACTCCTGTAAGTTCAGCATGTTCACACACACACACACACGTACACACAAAAATGTATGTATACTAACCAAAAACACCGGTCTGTCTGTCTGTCCAGGTCCGTCAGTGGCCCAATCCAATGGCACAGCTGGGCAGGCCCACGTCTCGTATCCAGGGAACCTCACCTATCGAGGTAACCATGGCAACGGCCATCATTGCCTTTTGACTTGCATTGCCAAATATTTAATTGGGAATATTGGACAGGAGTCTAGGCCTTCGACGCAAGCTAATTAACTGTGTGTGTGTTGTGTGTGTGTGTGTGTGTGTGTGTGTGTGTGTGTGTGTGTGTGTGTGTGTGTGTGTGTGTGTGTGTGTGTGTGTGTGTGTGTGTGTGTGTGTGTGTGTGTGTGTGTGTGTGTAGACATGTACTACTTTGTGTTCATCCCTACGCTCTGCTACGAGCTCAACTTCCCCCGGTCTCCACGGATACGCAAGAGCTTCCTCATGAGGAGACTGTTTGAAATGGTGAGAGGACACACACTCACACTCACACACACACACACACACACACACACACACACACACACATATTACAAAATGTGTCAGGGATGGGCCAGAACTGTTTTTAACTCAATTGTTACTGTACGTATCTGTTCGTAAGTGATGCACAATATACTTATTCTTGTCTTAATTACAATGAACATGGCCTCAGATTGATTTTTACGATATGTGTATTTATTACAAATATCATTGTTTTTCATAAAACTACAGTGTTGGTCCTTAAATATAGTCCTGAAGCATACTTTAACTTGGCATTTATCATTTTAAATGTATAATTTGATTCAATTAGCTTTGGTTGGAGTCTTTGATGTGGGACTTTGGATATCGCAGTTATCATGATGTCTATCAGTCTGATAGATATGGATGGATCTGATGGATAGATTGGATGATTAGTACTTTATTGATCCATGGGGGGGGATTAAAGTTAGAATTTCCTTGATCAAAGCGCCTCTGTATGTCTTGAGAATACTAACGTTGACAGGTTGACCGTTAAAATGTTTGTGTATTTACAATTGTTTGCCATGTGTTGCAGCTTTTCTTCATGCAACTACTGGTGGGGTTAATACAGCAGGTAGGTTGAAAGTTTAAAACCATTCACACATATGCCAGATGTAGACGGAAGCAACATGCAAACCCCATCCACCCCAAAGTTCAACTGCTGCTTGCTTTTGGAATTGGATGTTAATAGAAAGTCGCTTATCCGTTTCGATGGCTTGTATTTTTCAGTGGATGGTGCCTACGGTTCAGAACTCGATGAAACCATTTCAGGTAAAAACAGCATTGCTTTGTCTATATATATTTGAAACTAAATCTATATATCTTGATAATTGTCATGGAGCACTTTAGTTTGCTTGTAGCCTTCGGTGAAATGTGTAGCCTGCTTGAACCAGAATTTTCAGGCCTTCGTTTGGTTACTCATTCAAAGATGTTTTGCAATGAGATGACTCTTATTTGCTGACATGGCAAAGCTCTCCTGCCTCCAGGACCTGTTTCTAATTCTAAATAAAAGAAAAGGCGATTCCCTCTTCTGTTTCTCTAACAGGAAATGGACTTCTCCAGAATGGTGGAGCGGCTGTTGAAACTAGCTGTGAGTAAACGTATCAAAGCTAGATAGTGTATGAAAACTAGTGATGGGCCGATAACGGTGTTATCGGCTGCGATAAAGCGAGACTTGTTATCGCGTTAATATCGGCGATAAAAATATTATCGCCGATATTAACGCGAACCGAAATCCTCTGGTACCACCCCCCCCCCCCCCCCCGCTCAACAATCGCGCAGACCCACTTTTAGTCATTATTTAGGTAATATACGTCATTATTTAGGTAATATAAGTCATTATTTAGGTAGCAAACACATATTATGGACACCTTCGACATCATTCAAAGGAGCCACGTTAATCTAGATTAACCTAGATTAATTTCAATCTTAGTCTAGATTAATCTAGATTAAATATTTTAAACTATGCCCATCTCTAATGAAAACCTTTTTTGATGTCATGGACCATACTTAAAGGTAATGCGGAATGTAGTGGAAAATATGGCATTTTTTAGTAGTGGTCATTCCTCCCTGTTGTCCTTCCCCTAATAATCCTTCGCCTTCCTTTCTCCTTTCTGATCCTCTCCTCTCCCCCATCCTCTCCTCTCTCCCATCCTCTCCTCATCTCCCACCCTCTTCTCATCTCCCATCCTCTCGCCTCCTCTCCCATCCTCTCCTCTCTCCCATTCTCTCCTCTTCTTCTATCATCTCCTACTCTCTCCTCTCTCATTTCCTCCTCACATTATCTCATCTCCCATCCTCTCGTCTCTCCCATCCCCTACTTTCCGCTCCTCTCCCATATCCTCTCCTACCACCCTCTCCTCTCTCCTGTCCTCCTCCTCTCCTCTCCCAGGTCCCTAACCATCTGATCTGGTTATTCTTCTTCTATTGGTTTTTCCACTCCTCTATGAACTTCGTGGCAGAGCTGTTGCAGTTCGGGGACCGCGAGTTCTACAGGGACTGGTGGTGAGTGGTCTGATCGCAACAAAACTAACACACACACACACACACACACTCACACACTAACACCTACCAAATGCTCTCTACACACAGACACCAACACAATCCAACACCAGCAAATGTGTGCATCTGCGAGCACACACAAACACACACACCTACAAATTGATGGGCTGGCACACATGGCATGGGCTTGGCTTCTTTTTTTAACTGTAGTCAACTAGCAGAAATCACTGTTGCACAAACACACACACATACTTTTTATTGTGAGTGCTGAGGCTGTTGTCTCTGTTCTGTTTGTACCGTCTGTGCTGAGGCTGTTGTCTCTGTTATATTTGTACCGTCTGTGCTGAGGCTGTTGTCTCTGTTCTGTTTGTACTGTCTGTGCTGAGGCTGTTGTCTCTGTTCTGTTTGTACCGTCTGTGCTGAGGCTATTGTCTCTGTTCTGTTTGTACCGTCTGTGCTGAGGCTGTTGTCTCTGTTCTGTTTGTACCGTCTGTGCTGAGGCTGTTGTCTCTGTTCTGTTTGTACTGTCGGTGCTGAGGCTGTTGTCTCTGTTCTGTTCAGGAACTCAGAGACGGTCACCTACTTCTGGTCCAACTGGAACATCCCCGTTCACAAGTGGTGCCTGAGGTGAGGAGCAGCCACTGCTGTTTAGATTAGACACACTGTCACCCCCTATGCCTGACGCTGTGTGTGTGTTTTAAATGTCACAATCACTACATAACAGAAGAAACATTAAAAAGTAGAAATATAATTATCAATATGGCAATGTACAGACAGACAACAAAGTAAAACAAAATACATTAACTAATAAAAACATCAAATCACAAGGTGGCCAATAATAGATGAACAGTAAAGTGTGAGTGGATCACTAAATACAAAGTGTGTGTGTGTGTGTGTGTGTGTGTGTGTGTGTGTGTGTGTGTGTGTGTGTGTGTGTGTGTGTGTGTGTGTGTGTGTGTGTGTGTGTGTGTGTGTGTGTGTGTGTGTGTGTGTGTGGTTTCAATGCAGACATTTCTACAAGCCAATGCTGAGGAAGGGAGTCAATAAGTTCATGGCACAAACTGCCGTCTTCCTGGCTTCTGCTTTCTTCCATGAGGTACGTGCTGGATCTCAGTAGTGTTTATTTTTGTTTCGACATCTGTGGCTGTGACCTTACATCCCCTCGTGTTTTTTTTTTTTATTGCACATATAAAAAAATATTGTACCATGTCCAGATGCAACGGACACAAGAATGCCTTTGTGATGCGTGCAATAAACACACTTCATAGTTTGAACTGCTCCTCCTGAAGGGTTTATTTCACAATAACGACCGGCTCGCTGTACATTATCCCACTTATTACATGGCTACTTACTAAAGAAATCAATACCATGGTATAACCGGTTTTAACTGGCTATAAAAGGCTTTATATAGCTGATTATCTATTGTCATACTGCTGAGTTAGCCCTTCATTTTGTATTTTCCTTCTACAGTCATTTGGAATAAACTCGACTCTCCTTAAAACAACATATGCTGGGATGCCAAACATCTGTAATGTTTTACTCGTCTGACTCGTTATTTTCTCTCCGTCTCTCAGTACCTGGTGAGCATTCCTCTGAGGATGTTCAGACTGTGGGCCTTCATGGGCATGATGGCTCAGGTGAGACTCACTCACTCAATCACACACACACACACACACACTAAGACAACTGTTTAACTTGACCACATGCTTGCAGGTTCCCCTGGCCTGGTTTGTGGGTCGCTTCCTGAACGGTAACTATGGCAACGCGGCGGTGTGGATGTCTCTGATCATCGGCCAACCGGTGGCCGTGCTCATGTACGTGCATGACTACTACGTCATCCATTATGGGACTCCAGCATGACCGCTGACCACACACGCACACTAGGAAACACAGATCAGAAACACCTCGAGTTGGAAATTCGACAAAATACATACACACAGACAGAGCACAGAAACCAAAGAACAGAATGTAAAATATTGCGTGACAAAAAGGGAATAATCCTGTCCTAAAATGCCAAACACAAGGAGGGTGTCGGCAACAACAATGTGACTTTTCTTCTTTTCTTGTTGCACTTAGTAGAACATGACCCGAATCTTTTCCATTGTTTTGAAATTTTGGAAGATGTGCACGCAATGCCAAGCTGTGTGGTAGAGGCATCAGCCACCTTTTAAGAACAGGCCTTAGTCACATAGCCAAGACGAGGCGTCACGGACCACAAAGGGAGTAAAGACTCACATTTTGGATTGCAAAATGGCCGTCACAGGTTCCACAACAAGGATGTGAGGATGCTCCTGGTTTGACGGGTGACTACAGGCTTCATTTGCACGCTGATGACTAACAACTGGTGTTTCGTCCTGTTCATGTGGCGGAGTCCATTCTTTCTTATTGCACGACGCAGTTGTTGGGTATGAGATTTTGACAGCCAGTAGATCAGCCAGTAGAGGGAAGCGAGAGAAAGCCCCCCCAATGCTAGTTTATTGAATTAGTCTTGACTTTACTTTGTTTTATTGTGTTGTAGTTGTGATTTTTATTATTTTGTGGCACGCTGATTTGAGATTATTCTATTTTGTGAAATTATTTGTTCTTTTTTTTTTTTGAAATGCACTTAATCCAGCGACCTGAATATAATTGTTATTGTTATATCTTATGTTCAATCCATTTCATTTGTGCTGAGTGCATGATTGATCTAATTTAAGATATTTATTTTTTTCAAGATTTCCTGAATTGATTATGTAAATGTATATCTGGGCTTATTTTGCACTAAAAGATGCTTGCTACGAATTTAAGCAATACAATGTGTCCTTACAGCCATATCAATAATAAGACTTGGTTGAAACCAGTTTCTTTTCTGTATCTTATGTTGATGTTGTTTGTTAAGGCTCGATTCAATAGAAAAGATTTTCCTATTTACTTAAATTGTGGCTGCCTTTTGCCATTGTGTTTATTTCTTGCAGTATTTTGTGAATTGACTTATTGCCTTTAAGTTTAATTGAATGTTTATCTGGTAACAGGAAAGCTTGCTCCAGGAGACCTGGCTATGTGTGATAGATTAGAGATGGGAGTTCAGAGTTAGGATTCTTTTGTTTCCGAGTAGACGATCGAAAACCTATTGACAGACTACGTCCACTGGTTGAGTTAAGGGATAGCTGAACCTTTTTGAACATGACTTTGTTTGTCCTAAAGTTGATTAAGGCTAAATGCCAATTGACTGGACTTGAACAGCATTCCCAACAGCTCCAAGCAGATGGTTAATAATGCTTCAAAGCATCTTAAAGATAACTCTTGAGCAAGCAGGAAAATATTCAGCACAGCATTTAGTTTCTGCTTATGAAAAAAAAAAAGTTTGGATTGATCAGATAATCGTAATATTACAATCGTATCCATGGACAGCATTTTAACTATTGGGTGAACAACGTGGAGCTCAGACGACCGGTAAAACTCCACAATATCAGCACTTGTGTGAGGATGCTTCTGTGGAAACCAAAAGACGCCATTTGTCTGGTGTCACAAGATTGTGTGTGTGTGTGTGTGTGTGTGTGTGTGTGTGTGTGTGTGTGTGTGTGTGTGTGTGTGTGTGTGTGTGTGTGTGTGTGTGTGTGTGTGTGTGTGTGTGTGTGTGTGTGTGTGTGTGTGTGTGTGTGTGTGGTAGGTAGGTTATCTCTTTATCCAATATTACAACAGTAAGGTCAGACAGGGTCAGGGAATGGTTTCTTTGGTGAGGAGAAATGCCAACGGTATTACATTTGCACTGTAGTATCGCTTTATCTGTCATTCATCTTGCAAACTACTCAAGTATACTGCTCAACCAGTATTTGGAAACCGGTCAAAGACCAAGACCACTGAATAACAAAGTTCTCTATACTCACATTTGAGTTCTTATGCAAGAAATTGAGCCACGACTTTCTCCCATGCGGTTGTAGTTTGGATAAAATCAAATCAAATATTTCAGAAAATCAGTAGCAAAGATGAAAGTATATTATCTTTTTTTTTTTTTTTTAAAGGGGTTCACTTTATTTACCGACTTGTTCTCGACTGCCATGGTAAAGAAATGTGTTCATCTAATTTGGGTTGTTGGTGTTTGGGTCAAATTGAGATGTATTTTGCCTAAAGCCTCAAATGAAAATTATATTTCATAAAGATTGTTTATATTCTTTAAATGGACTCTGCTCATTCATTTCCATATCTCCAGTATAGACATTTGGACTTATACATACGCTTACCCTAGGCTTGCTGTAGACATTTCAGTTCAATACCTAGTTAATTCAAATGAACACAGTTCGTTGCATCATAAAAATCATTTATTGATCCAAAAAAAAAAAAAAACATAACAAAAATATAATTCACAGTTAAGATAACACACCAAAAAACCTAATGAAACGGGAAGAATCTGCATTGATTAATATTCAAATCTGGAATGGGAGAAGAGCAGGTTCCACAGCTCTATTGCTGCAAGAAAATAAAACACAAAGGTTATTTATTCAACCATTGAACCACTACAATTTAAACTGAATCTCCGGTATTTACACACTGCGTGTGTCAGGGCAGGTCTTTACCTTTGCTTTGTTCTGGACGGGCAGGTAGAGCTTGAACTCGGCTGGGAGCTCATCCTCAGAGTACAGCCGGTCTGAGAAATACACTCGTCTGATCCGACAGTTAGCGTGGATCTGGAATCAAGCAAGAATAGGTAGAAAATCATAAATGCAGAGATCTAAAAAGGTCCTAAAAGCAGTACTAATACCATTTATGTTATTAGCAACTGAGACCACTGGCTATTAAAATACATGTTATAGTCAACCGACATCTTCAGGGAAAAGCTTCTAGGACTCGTTTTCAAACTGGGTTGTGACCCAGAAGTGGGTCGGAGCTGGGGCCCAAGTGCGTCATGGGGTGTATATATATATATATATATACTGTGTATATATATATATATATATATATATATATATATACTGTGTATATATATATATATATATATATATATATATATACACACACACACACACACACACACACACACACACACACACACACACACACACACACACACACACACACACACACACACACACACACACACACACACACACACACACACACACACACACACGTCTTACCCGTTTCATTTCATTATTAGTATGTTAGTATGTATCACTGTTCTAGGATACACTACTGTGTGTTTTGAACCATAATACCGTATGCATAAAGTTTGTGGTTTTGTAGTCTAAAGAAGGTTTGCCTGAACATCACCTAATTGAAAAACAAAATGTCTTCATAGTATATTCTGTCAGTCCATGACACTTATTCTTTTATTAAATGTTGGCCATTTGAGTTGAAATGTTAGTTGAAGGCTGCACTAAAGGTTAAAGCTTCGCTTGGATGCCACTGCTATGGCAACTAGAGGTACCTTTTTTCTCTCACACACACATTGAGTGTGTGTGTGTGTGTGTGTGTGTGTGTGTGTGTGTGTGTGTGTGTGCGTGTGCGTGTGCGTGTGCTACCTGTACGCGCAGCGTCTCGGTGTAGTTGGTTCCGTAGGCCCGGCGGGTGAAGTCAGACAGGTTGAACTGGATCTGGTTCCAGCCGTCGTCCAGCCTCATGGGCATGGTGCAGATGAACGGCTTCACGCGCGTCGTGCTCTGGTAGTTACTCGCACGGAAACGCCGCCGCACGTTTTTATCATCTAAAACCTACAATTTTTAAAATGTAAACATTTAAAAGAGCAAATAACAGCGTGCTGAAATATTAGTTTGAATGGACCCTATTTCACCACAGGGTTCGAAATTGAATAGTCATTAAAAGCCGTTGCAAACTATCAATTTGTGACATCACAAGTGGAAGGTTGCACTCAGATATATAACCGGTTATGTTTAGTCACCTCCCTGGTGGACTGTAGCAAATTGGTAGGTTGATCTATCGACCATACATCTGGCTGGATACTTCCACTAGTGATGTCACAAGTGGACAGATTTTGAATTGGATTATAATGACAATTTCCAAAATAGGGGCCCTATATAAAGCAATAAAAAAGATCACATCAATGATAATATTGGTGCAATAGTCAATAGTGGTCGCCGAGCCCACCTGGACTTCAAAGGTGAAATATTTCTTGAGGTTCTTGATGATCATGACCAGGAAGGGAAGCTTGATGCCCAGCGTTTTCTTTGGGTCGGCAGGGCATGTGATGTAGGTGGTGCTGCAGTGGGAAGGGGGGGGGGGAGGGGGGGACAGAGGACTGGGTTACGGTCGAGACGACAAGATGGTGGATGAGATGATGTGTCCGCGGCAACAAGAGACGGACGTACCTCACGTTGGTCCCCTCCACCTCCAGCACCAGCGACTGGATGTCGTTGTCTGTGATTCTCTTGATGTGGCCGTTCCGCACCTGCGGGACCAAGTGGTGCGTTTTTTTTCATTTCCTAATGTGCATCTTGTACACGCATGTCATGAAACAACACGGAAGACGGTTGTATAGACCAGTGATTGTCAACTGGTGGGTCACCACCCAGAGGGAATTTTGAGTGTGTCGCAGAGCGTTCGCCAAACCTCAACCTTTAGAAAGAAGCCAATGAATGAACTAATGTTTCAGTGTTAATTCATGTTTCAATGGCGTACTATTTAGCCTCAGTTGTTGCAGCTTTTTGTTCGCTCCATGTTTTTAACAGTACATGGAGGCATTGCTGATTACTGCAATATTGGTAAATACATATTGTAATTATTTTTGGGTCATGACTCAATGAGTAATGACACATGTGGGTCCTGAGGCTAAGACCAGTGCACTATATATATATATATATATATATCGGGTCTACTGAACAGGTCTACTGGAGGGGTCTACTGGGGGAATGAAGTCTGTCTAAAGCAGCTGTCTCCTCCTCCTCCTCCTCCTCCCATTGGCTGACCCTCATGAGGTCGCCTCCTGTGTAACAGAGGAGCTGTGTAATAATAACCACACAGTGGACCAGGTGACAGCTGCGCAACGCTAATAACGAACCCACTTAACGGTTGGTCGGGTTTGTCACCCCCCTAATGATCTAAAACATCACATTAACACGAAACCCGGGACCTGCTCATCGCGGGTCCAGTGCGGGTCCAGTGCTGCACATCAAACCAAACAGCAGACGGTGTCCTAGCGACCGCCAGGGTTAGCAAGGCGTGGAGACAGACAGGTGTGTGCGCGGCGCAGGGTCGCCCTTACCTTCTTATCCCAGATCTGCAGCGGCTTGCTGCCGATGCTGTACAAGATGGACAGGAAGCCGCTCTGAAACGTGTTTTTAAACATCTTCCCGGAGCTCGCCAAGCCGCCCGACGGACATGTGTTTGGGGGTTGTCCCGGCAGTTGCTAACGTTACGTTTGTTTACGGATTCAGTTCCGCCGCCAAATAGCTCCGCGTCGCCACCAGACACCGCGTATCAATGGTTCCGCTATTAAAACCGGGAGGGGGAGAGGAGTGCGTTAACGTCGACACGTTTTTATTATTATTATTATTAGTAGTAGTAGTAGTAGTAGTAGTAGTATTATTGTTATTATTATTATTATTACTATTATTATTATTATTATTATTACTGTTATTATTATTATTATTATTATTGTTATTATTATTGTTATTATTATTATTATTATTGTTATTGTTATTATTAGAAAAGGGGGGAGAAAATAAAACGGCGAGCTTGGCAAGTCTCCAAGGTGTTGCTAGGAAACCGTGTGTGGTTGCTGCGTCGCAGTTGCCCTGGCAACAAAAATAGGGGTAAAATACGTAACGCGGTGCATTAAACTGCATCCTATATTTATATGTTTTATACATTATGTTTATACATTATGTTTTATACATTATGATTAGGCCTATACAAATACATTATGTTTTATACATTATGTTTATGTATTATGTTTTATACATTATGTTATACATTATGTTTATACATTAGTGTAGGCCCAGAGTCTGGCTCAGGTGTGTGTGTGTGTGTGTGTGTGTGTGTGTTTGCGTCCCATCGATTACACATTAAAACGTCACACAAAATGTAACGTCACGTTACATTGACTAATACAGTACACACATCTGCTGGTGTCATATCATACGCTCACACATTTACTCTTTGCGAGACCAAAACCATCTTATATATATATAGCCTATATATATATATATATAGCCTATATATATATATATATATATATATATATATATATATATATATATATATATATATATATATATATATATATATATATATATATATATATATATGTATATATAAGATATAAGATCAATAAAAGAGAGATACTGGTGTGCAGGCCTATGCATCATGACTGATGTGTCCCCTCTTTCTGAACCCAGTATCAACCCACCAGGGCTAGAACAGTTCTGACCGATGTCTCTAATATGTGAGCATGTCAAGCTGCGTCCAATAAGACGTTAACCAGGCGCGTTCCCCACATAAATCACCCCCCCCACCACCCCTCCATTACCTTTCCCAACGTCCATCCATCCACTCACGTCCTGGCTCTGCCCTATATGGCGGCAGGGCTGTCGGACATGCACTGTCAACCTGCCACATACATACACACGTGTGCACACACACACACACACACACACACACACACACACACACACACACACACACATGCCTTATGTTTGTGTGTGGGTATTCCACTGTAGCTCGTGAAACGACGGCCTTCCCATCGTATTTATTTATGTGAGGAGGTTTAATGAGGTGCTGTGTTAGTCCAGTACTATAGCTGTGACTTTACACGTTTCCCTCACACACTCTGGTCTGTCTCTGACTCTCATTCTTTCATCTGTGTGTGTGTCCTCTCCCCTTGTTATACTGTCTGTCTGTCTGTATGTCTATCTGTCTGTCTGTCTGTCTCTCTCTCCCTCTCCCTCTCCCTATTGGTTAATCTGTTTCCTTTCTTCAAATCACTAACAGGCTGGTGATATAAGACGGCCAACTTGTTTACTCTCTCTGTCTCTCTCTGTCTGTCTGTCTCTCTCTCTCTCTCTCTCTCTCTCTCTCTCTCTCTCTCATGCCTGCCTCACCCTCGCTCATCCCCTCACTTTCTCTCCATTTCCCACCTCTTCTATCTTTCTTTTTTATGTTTAAAATAGCATATTTATAGAGAAACAAATGACACAATTAGTCGACATAATACTACTCTCGCCCGCTGTCTGTGTGTCTTTGTCTCTCACTCACTCTCGCCCGTGCACACACACACACACACACACACACACACACACACACACACACATTGGGGACCACCTTAGAAGCCACTTTACAAGCCTCATGGAAAACAACCCCCTTCACTTTGTCTGAAGTTTGCACAGTAAAACACTTCTACTATTCTGTTAGTCCCTTCTTTATACGTTACCATGACCACCACATATAAACGTATACAGTATTGTACACTATAATACATTTATTGATGAATAAATGTATGCTTTTATAAACTAGCTCAACACTTTTGTTGTAGTGGTAATCAATGTGTTTCTGGGTCTAAGATTCATATATGAGAGAGCAAGAGAGAGAGAGAGAGAGAGAGAGAGAGAGAGAGAGAGAGAGAGAGAGAGAGACAGAGAGAGAGAGACAGAGAGAGAGAGAGACAGAGAGAGAGAGACAGAGAAAGAGAGAGAGGGAGAGACAGAGAGAGAGAGAGAGAGAGAGAGAGAGAGAGAGAGAGAGAGAAAGAGACAGAGAGAGAGAGAGAAAGAGAGAGAGGGAGAGACAGAGAGAGAGAGACTAGAGAGAGAGAGAGAGAGAGAGAGAACCTGCCGCCTGTCGTCCTGCTTTAGCTGAGTCCTGTGAGAAGATCTGCGACTGCATGGGATCACATCCCTCGCTCCTCTTCCTCCCCGCTCCTCCTCTTCCTCCCCGCTCCTCCTCTTCCTCCCCCAGGGAGCCACCGATCCAGGGAACCGGAGGAGAGCAGAGATGGAGAAGACGATGTCCTGACATACATGCAGTATTTACTCAATTTCTCGGGGACATTTGTCTCATCTGCATCACGAGGTAAGTGTCAACACAAGACTAAATGTTTGATGAAAACAGGCTTAGCTATCTTCTTTTTGTTTAGATATATTAAACGAATTAATAACTCATCATAGTCCATGGTCTTAAAAGACTGCAGCACCAATTACCTCTTGGTCACTTGTTATGAGTGATGGTCCAGATGGGTTTACTGTTTAATTGCTTTAATTGCTTTAACCAGTACAAACATATTGTTACGGCTCATAATCGTAACTCTTTTTACTGTTGCTGTTGTTTTTTGTATCAGATCTTAAGCGCGATATTGAAGCAGCGCTATGGTAAATTAATAATAATAATGACGATGGTAATAATAATGTATGATTTTGAGTGAATTACGACTGTTGGATGTGTGTGAAGGCCGTGTTCATCCAGACCCCCGGGTCATGTTGAATCCGGTCCGTCTGTATGATGATGATGATGATGATGATGAAGAGGAAGGAAGAATATATATATATATTATTAATCCTGCCAAGTCATGTTAACAGATAGTAACTCATCCGTCTTGTGTATTTAAAGTCACCTTTATCATAACTAAGCTGTTCCGCTGCTCTCCAACACGGAGTGAGAAAGTTGACGTTGTTCAGGGACGCTTCAGTCTGGGTTTATTTCCCGGGGATCGGAGGGATGTTGGAAACGTGTTTCACCTCGGAGACGCGTGATAAACAGCAGGCCTGCGTAAACTCTCACCCCCCCGGCTCCATAAAGGGATGAGTAAAACACAGCACCTGTAACGAGTTAGGGATTCATTTACACGTTTTCATCATTTAAATCAGTGGTTCTCAACTGGTCTACAGCCTCAGGACCCACATGTGTCTTTAGTCATTAAGTCACGACCCAAAAATAAAAAAAATGTATTTACCAATATTGTAGTAATCAAAACAAAAAGCTGCAACAATTGGGGCTAAACTCAATTAAATAATTAAGCCATTGAAAGATGAATTAACATTAAACCATTAGTTAATTCATGGGCTTCTTTCAAAAGTTGAAGGTTTGGCGGCACATGCCCTCAAGACCCACTTATGGGTCGCGACCCACCAGTTGAGAATCACTCATTTTAAATCATGCGAAAAAACGACACTGTCCATAAACAGCCGAGACGAAGTGCTCGCTCGTCACGTGACGTGCGTCTGCGTCACACGATGTACATTTTGACGCAGCGCAGCCTCATATTTGATCCATGCTTTGATTTAGGGGCTGCTGTCCGCCCGGTGTTTACGTCCAGACTGTTTCAAGTCGCTCACGCTGACACGGGACGCGCGTGCTTCACACGTACGCAGTGGAGACGCGGCGGCGTTCATCATGGGCTCAATAAACCTGGTGTCAAATGTGTGTTTAGGTTGAACCCTTCTTCTAATACATCCACTGGTTTAATAGCAAAGCTGCGCGCGCACACACACACACACACACACACGCACACACACACACGCACACGCACGCACGCATGCACACACACACGCGCGCGCGCAGGTCATGTCCCCGCCGAGACGCAAGTGGCTTGTTGAAAGATGTCACATCCTTTTCTTTCTGAGGAGGTATTAAAATATGTTCAGTGGTTTTAAAATGGAGGCTTACAGTAAAAGGACAGTGTTTATAAAACGAGGGGTTGGGATTTTAAAGTCTCTCGCCGTCAGGATTAACTCTACTCTGCTGATGTTGACGTTACTGTGTGTGTGTGTGTGTGTGTGTGTGATCTTGTAAGATAATGCGTGCGTGTGTGATTTTGTATGAGTGTGTATGCATGTGTGTGTGTGTATGTGTGTGTGCGTGCATGCATGTGTGTGCATCATTGTGTGTGTATGTGTGTGTGTGTGTGTGTGTGTGCGTGCATGCATGTGTGCACGTGTGTGTGTGTGTGCATTTTTGTATGAGTGTGCTTGTGACATTTTGCACAAATGTGTAATCATGTGTGTGTCTAAGTATGTGTTTGCTCAGAGGAATCTCTGCTTTTTTGAGCTCTGCTAATCTGTTTTGAGAACACACACCTCATCATTTTAAAGTTGTGCCGCGTCCACCTATTTATAGACGTCCCTCTGCCTCCTCAGGGCAGAGGCTAAGGCGTTTGGATTTACTTTTCATCATCCGCCATTGGAGCCGCGGCGCCAGAAACTCATCCATCGTCTCTTTTATAACCACGCGGCCCCTTTCGTCTTTTTCAAAGTGTGTCTGTGGCGCCGGGCCCCTAAACGTAACCCTGCTGCCCTCCCGCCGTCACTCAGCACCCCCCCCCCCCCCCCCCCCTCCTCCCTGAGCCAATCATCCTCCTCCACCACCTCGACCGATGGAGACCCTCCTCGGGGCCGCCAGCAGCAGCAGCGGCGGCAGCAGCACCGCGGGGCCCCCGCCGAGCCCGCCGAGCCCGCCGCCCGGGCCCACCAACTGCAGCGCGTGGGACCAGCAGTGGGGGGCCCCGTACCTGCACCGCCTGGCGCACCTGGACGCCCAGCTGTACCAGGACTACCACGCCGTGTGGCTCTCTCTCCTGGTGAGGCCTACACACTACATATACATATATATAATATAATATAATACACAGCATTATTTGAGTTTTTATTATTATATTTGCATTGGGATATTTTATTATAATCTACATTTTATTATAAATTGTGTAGGCTATGTATAGACATATGACATACATAACCTCCCTCTATATTTCAATACGCTGTTAGCCGCGCTTGGACTGAAGTCTGTGCTCAAAATGTTTCTGTTTGTGGTTTTGTATTGTGTATTTTATATATTTATACTGTATAGTCTTTTATATTGTGCTAACTATGTGTGCACTTTTAAGGAGCTGCTCTTTGAATTTCATATTTTCGTCATTATTTGTATAATGACAAATAAAGGCTTTCTATTCTATTTCTATTCTCAATGTATTTCAGTCGCTGATTTTATTTTACTGTATTTTTACAGTCGTTTCACAGAATTTGTGTGTATCTGTACGCCTATTGTAAATTCAGACGGTTACAAGAAAAAATCTACATAATTTTTAGATATTTCTGAAAGATGTTTTATTTCCCCCCCCCCCCAGGTGTCCAACTGCCTGATGCTGGTGATCGGCGTGGTCCTCAACAGCCTGGCCCTGCTATGTGTTCTGCGGCGGGTCGGTCCCGCCCTCGGCGCCGGTGGTCTACACCATTAACCTCGCCGTCGCCGACCTGCTGGTGGCGCTGTCGCTGTCGGCGCGCATCGCCCTCTACCACAGCGGCGGCAGCTGCCTGGCCTGCTCCTACGTCCACACCTTCAGCTACTTCGTCAACATGTACTGCAGCATCCTCTTCCTGACCAGGTAGGACAACATCTATAGGCTGGACTCTCACACCCGTTCGCAAATAAGGGGACATTTTTCCGGCGCCCCGTCCCACCCTGGGACGTCCCACCACCCCTACCACTGTCCACATACCCCTTACATTTAGATAAGGGGACAGGACCGTCCCACCACCCCTACCACTGTCCACACACCCCTTACATTTAGATAAGGGGACAGGACCGTCCCACCACCCCTGTCCACATACCCCTTACATTTAGACAAGTGTCCACATGCCCCTTACTTTTAGACAAGGGGACAGGACCGTCCCACCACCCCTACCACTGTCCACACACCCCTTACATTTAGACACACAGTGAATCCTAAAATCACCACTTGCGTTAAAATATCAGCGCAACAAGGATTGCGTTGAGAACCAGTTCCTACATGAAGTAAGTGAACTGCGATTAGGCGGTTAGGGTTTCTGGTGGTTTATGTTCCTATAAACCTTTTAAAAGAAAGGTTTAAAACTACGGGAGATTTACGGGTAAATATTTAAACAGGAGGACAAATACGGGGAGAGGACAGCGGGAGGGTTGACAGGTCTGGGAGGGTTGTCTGTGTGAGACGGGACCGCATAGTGAGTGGTAACCTCCGGTGTCACAGCATCTGCATCGACCGCTACCTGGCGGTGGTCCACGCCTCCGGCACGCTGCACCGCTGGCGGACGGCGGGAGCGGCCCGCTGCCTCAGCGCGCTGGTGTGGTTCATCGCTGTGGTGGTCACCTACTCCTTCCAGGTACACACACACACACACTCACACACACACACACACACACACAGGCACGCGCACACACACACACACACAAACACAAACATACACACGTGTGCACACACACAGGCACACATATGGAAAGCCAAAGGGGTCATAAACACCTGGGCAGGCGTTTATGACCCCTTTGACACACACACACACAAACACACACACACACACACACACACACAGGCATGCACACGCACACACACACAAACACAAACACAAACATACACACGTGTGCATACACACAGGCACACATATGGAAAGCCAAAGGGGTCATAAACACCTGGGCAGGCGTTTATGACCCCTTTGGCTTTCCATACACACACACGCATGTACACCTGTACAGGAAAGCATACACACACACACACACACACACAGGAGCAAGCATACACACACACACAGGGGCCAGCATACACATACAGGCACACACACACACACACACACTGGCGCTGGCACCGCCGGCACGCTGGAACCCTGTAAAGTAAACGGTGTACACACACACTCTCACGCTCACACACTTACACAAACGGCACACACACACTGCGTACGGCAAAGGTCAAGTGGAGTGAGTGTGTGTAGAGTGGATATAAAGGCTCAAGTAATAGCCTCACCAGCCCACACACACTCTCACCCCCCCCCCCCCCCCCCCCCACCACCACACACACACACACACACACACACACACACACGTCATGATGTCAATGGGGGATTATGGGTAAAAAAGCTCGACCGCTAAGATCCCACTTCTCCTCCTAGACGACACGACCCGAAATGACTCTATGGCCTATGTTGGTATGTGGTCTCTCTCTCTCTCTCCTCTCTCTCTCTCTCCTTCCTCCCCCCCCCCTCCCCCCCCCCCCCCCCCCACCAGACCACAGCGTTGGAGTTCAGCGCCTCCTGCGTCCTGATCCCCACCCTCTTCTACCTGACGGTGCTGGAGTTCCTGCTGCCCCTGCTGGCGGTGGTGGGCTTCACCCTGCGGGTGGCCTGCTTCCTCAGCTCCGCCCCCTCCGGCCACGCCGCCGCCGCCATGCCCCGGCAGAGCGTGGAGCGGCGGGCGCGCGCCGTGCGCCTCCTCGCCGCCGTGCTGGTGGTGTTCACCGTGTGCTTCACGCCCTTCCACGTGCGCCAGGCCCTGGTCTACTTCCGGGCGAGAGGAGGCGGAGGAGGAGGAGGAGGAGGAGGAGGAGGAGGAGGAGAGGAGGGGGAGGGGCCGGGGAAGGCGGCGGGGCAGGTGCTGGCCTATCACGTGACGGTGACCCTGAGCAGCCTCAACAGCTGCCTGGACCCGGTGGTGTACTGCTTCGTGACGGACAGCTTCAAGAGGCTGTGGCGGAGGAGGATGAGGAGGTGGGGGGGGGGGGGGCCGGGGGGAGGGGAGGTCCGGGGGCGGGGGGCGGGGGGGGAGGAGGAGGACGGCGAGGAGGGACGGACGAGTCGCGGAGCGCCGGGGTCGGTGGGGGCGCTCGGAGGAGGAGGAGGAAGAGGAGGAGGAGGAGAAGAGATGGCGTCGTTGAAGAAGTGTTCGGGGACGGCGATGGCGCTGGCTCGCAGCG